>JAVSBS010025462.1:16467-30664 GCA_033124195.1 Coracias cyanogaster | reverse complement strand
GAGTGTTATCAACACCCTTCTAGCTCCCAGCACAAAAACACTGCAGCTGTGGGGAAAACCAGCTCAGCCAGACCCACCACAGTGCCTTCAAAAGTCCTTACTCTGACCTGAGAAACAGGTGGCACCTTGCAAGCCTTTTCAAAGGGAGTTCTCCTCATCTGCTGTGTAATTTAGGCCCCTGCATTAAATATAACGCAGTGTGGAGCAATGCCTATAACTGTCATGCTTGGGCCAACATCTGCATGTAGGTTCAGTGGGGCTCTGCACAAATACAAGAGCCCCCGTGGGGGTTCCTCAGCCTAGGCTGAGCTTCTACCTGCGGTGGCTATCATCATGTCACGCTTTCCTCCCGTCAAAAGCACAAATGCCCATTTGCTGTATGGTAGAGGAGGAAACGGCAGCAGCAAAAGTTTTCACACTGATTCTGAAATCCATCCTTGTGGTAATGGAGGGATTAATAAAACATAATTTCGCAGGCATGCAATAGTTAACATTTAAATTCTCTGCCCCTTTTGCTCTGGCAGGAGCCTAAATGTTGGCCATCACTTGGGTGATGTGGAAAAAGCAGAGTTTGAGATTGTCCTGGGGGCTCAGCTTCCTTCAAGATGGTTGTGTGGCTGTGAGGATCCCAGAGAGAGGCATGAGTTACCATGTGGGCCAAGAAGAAAATGCTTGTGCCACAATAGGATCATTGGAAGTGGTTTCAAGGGAAGATGGGCCAGGCTGGTTGAGGACAGAGACTGCACGGCACAGTGGCACGCTTGGAAAGGTGCAGGAGAGGAGCCTGGCTGGTGAGCAGGCAGTGGGGGAGCCAGGGCACCAGCTCGGCATGGGAGAGGCGAGGAGGTGGAGGCTTTCCCACACGTGGGAAATGCTCAGGCATAACTGGTGGCTAAACCAAGTGGTGTTGAAGAAGATAGATGAAAGATGGGGGGAAAATCCTTGAAAATGGCTCCATGGCCATCCCAGAGCTGGAAGAGCTTGTGAGGTGTTCAGCTCTGAAAGCAAAGCTTGTTGGAGGCTTACAGCAGCCGTAGGTCTCACCACAAGATGTGACACAGCCTTTGCAATTGCCCTCCAGAGAGCCTTTCCCTCCGTGCTGGAGGTATAAGGGCACAGGCTCTTTTGCCTATGAAGCTATGTGCACCAGGTGGATGGTCTAAAAATTGCCCCAAGGTAACTTACTGTCTCTTGGTCTTAGTTTTATGATACTCAGACATGAGGCCAACAAAGAAAAAGAAAACCAAGACCTAGAATAATTGAATGTCAAATGTTCCTCAGTAAAGGGGAGAAAACACAAACTCTTCACGAAGGAGGTCGAGAAGCCGATTGCCAGAGCTGCTGCTGTTCTGCCGGGCTTAGGGTCTTGCAAGAAGTTCTTTGAAGGAGGCCGGTTGCCCATTCCTAATCTCTCAGCCTCCAGGACAAGGGACAGTGAAAGACTTTTCAGGCACATACTTTCAGCAGTCTTGGCAGCAGTTGCTTAACATTAATCCTTACTTGTGGTTTCAGAGACTTGCCTCTTGGAGCAGGCCCATGGTGTCCTCTGTATTTGTACTGTGAAGAATACAACAGGACTCCAGTCTCAGTTAGAGTCTGAATATACATCCACATGTGTGTCTATGTGTATGTGTACATATAGCTTATATCTCCAGGCTGAGCAGCTTGGCGTGAACACTTCTGTGGCCAAGGCAATGGCCAAGGCAAGCAGACCCAGTGTGGTCTGGGCTAGCCCTCCTGTCACTGGTCCATCAGTACGGCTCCCTGCCTTGCTGCGGGAGAAACCTTGCTCTCCCCCTTTCTCTGCTTGGGTGAAGCATACTTGGCATGCCTTTTTCTTGGCAATTTTTTTGGCAATACTAGGTATATGTGTTATTTCAAATTTTAAGTGCTGCTTACGCTCTTCAATTAGCTTGTGTGGGTGGTGGTGGCAGCCTGGTGGGGGCCTCTCAAAGCAACAGCACTCATTTTGGCCATACAGCACAACACAGTATGCCGTACCACTTTGATTTTGAGGATTCAAAATGCCTTTATTTCAAGGAGATGGCCAAGTTGGGAGGCTGTGAGGCATTTTCCGAAGGGAAAGATTTCAGCCCTCTCCCTGGAAAGGCAGGAGGCTGCCAAACTTGGGCATTTTATTTGTTGTTAGCTCCTTCCCTGTCTGAGTTTAGCTTCCAGCAGCAGTGGGGAGATGTGTGTATGTCTAGCTGGGCTAGTTTGTTGGACATACTTTTCCCTTCCAATGGAAGGTTTTCTTTCATGCAAGTTACTGTATATGAAAACAAGCTATTGTGCTGAGCTATAGCATTAACTGTACTTACTTAACCTAGGAGGGTTTCTGTAAACAGTCCACCATCTGTTTAGCAATGGTGAGTAGATATGGCCATTCAGACACACCACTGTAATGGGAAAGCTTTATTGGCAGGAATTCTGCAGGAATACTGATTCACGGCAGGGTGTTTGGAGCTTTGAGGTCCCTTCCAACCCAAACCGTTCTATGATTCTTTTTCATTTACATGAAAACCATAAGGAGAGCTCTCTAAATTTGTAGGGCTTTAAACGCTTAAATCGAATGAACGTATTAGAAGAACAAAACTGCTCACTCAACTCTACAAGCCCAGCTTCTCTCTCAGAACCCCACCTCTGCTGACTGCAGCCTAAATATCTATTATTTGCAGTGCATGAAGAGTCTTTGCTGATGCTGTCCTGGGAAAGGCAGGGAGAGCTCTCCATAAAGCTGAAGGAGCTTCACAGCAAATGCTGTACCCTGGAGCCCTTCTTCCTTCAAACTTCACAGCATGTGGCACAAGCACTTCTGCCAGCTGTGATGGTTATGGAGTAGTGCATGCAGAAAAGCTGCAAGCCATTTGGAGAAAAAAAAGTAAAACACCTAACAGTAAGATGTCACATGGAGGTGTCAGGGACACTCAGTAATAATTGCGCCTGCATGTTACTGAGCAACCTCAGTTTTGGGGTGGTGTTGGCCATTTCTGTGATGTACAGGAGGATCTGCCCCACTTCCCTCCTGCTACCAAATTCTGGAATTGTTTGACATGAGTTGGTCAAACACACCATCCCATCATGTTCATGTGCTTTTTTTTGTGTGTGCTTTAACATAAAAGTATTTTTTCAGCAAGATTTTGGAGAAAGATTTATTTCTGGTTTCTTTAAGGCGATTTGGAGCCAGAAAGGAACAAAAAAGCCTCCAAACCCCAAATGAAATGGCACCAGTGAACAAAGGGGCTCTTGTTTGTAAACTTCCATTTTAAAGTGTTGGTGCATATTCTGCTGGAACAGTTTTTCGTCTTTCACTTACACAGTCAGATTTTAAAAATACTAACCTATTCAAGAGTCAAGTACCTTTAGGGCCTTTTTTGAGCGTTTCAGTGCTGTGTCTGTGTTTCCCAGAAAGCTGAACTTGCTTCTTTCCCGTGTATCGATCCCCTTAGATAATGTCTCCAACAAGAAAAATAGAAGACTCTTTCAGTTTGCAGAGAAGCAAAGTTAAAGAGACTGAGCTGAATCTGTCAGCCGCTTCATCACTTGATGATCCTACTTCATGTTTCTGCCACTTACAGCACAAGAACAGGACTCTGTTTCAGAAAAAACAACCCAGGAACAACAACAAAAAATCCCACTTCCTTGCTCCCCCCTCAATTTTCCTTTGAATCTAGACATGGTCTAGCCAGGAGAAATTTTTTTCTCTGCATTTCTACCTTAATATTTCTGTCTACATTGCTTTGCCTTTGCTGCCAAAGCTAAGTGTTTGCTGAATTAAATAAACCATGCCGCGTTGACAGAGCTTGTGAATGCAGCTATTGTCACCAGAATCCTTTCGCTGATCTGACCCCAAATCCTAATGCCAACTCTGCGCTTACTGGTGCGGTAGTAAGCGAACAAGAATTGATCACGCTGACGAGGCTAAGAGAATCTCCAAAAAGTCATTTTATAGGCTGGCTTTGTCACCACACGGCAAAACTTCAGATGTGTTATATCTGGTTTAATTTGGCATCAGTCTTGTCTATGAGGAAAATAATTTAAATTAGTAAATGCTCCATAAATTAGCAACACGTTAGAGAAGAGCTTTTTGTCCTATAGCTGAAATGAAAAGAATTGATTACTTCAGCTGCAAGGTAGTTAATAATATTGGATTTGAATGGTTTTCCAGTGTTTGCATAATGCAATAGGGGATGGTGCAAGGAAATGGATTGTTCCTATCTGTATTGTGGTGAGGAAACATAGGGCTGATGCAATATAAAATTTCTAAGATGAAAAATTAGAGCCGATTCTGACAAGACAGTTACTTAAGACCTGAATTTTCAAAACAAAACTGTGATAATCAAAGTCCCCTAATTTTGTGTGTTTTAAATGCCTACATGCTTTATGTATTCCAGAACCAAATACTACTGAGAAGTTCACATGAAATATTTGGTCAACTGTTTTTGTGTGAGATCTAGAAAAAGAAACGTGTCTGCCTTAGACTCCAGTCAGTCTTTGTCAAACTACCCAGGAAAAGAACATCCTGCCTCAAATCCCACGCCATTATTTCCTCTGACACCTATTGTTTCTTCTCCTTTTGGGCATGCCGAACAGTAGCGGCAAGGAGCTGATGGCTCAGACCAGTATCGGAGTTCCAGAACTGTTATTGGCGTAAGAGCTTCGGTTTCTCCTTTAACATATTTGCGTGAGACAGTACGATAGCCTTTTTTAGCAATGTTTTCCTTTTCACTTTGTTTTTCTTTCTGACAATACAGCACACCAAAACGCAGTGTGGTTGTATAGAGAGCTGTTGTGTGAATGACTCACTCTGTCTCCAGACATTATATTTCACTGTTGTGCGTCCTAATCCGAGAACTATGGTCTCAGCCCTGTGGTTTAGGTGAGTCACACTCAACCTAGAACCCGGCAATAGGAGAAAGGTAGCTTTTGTTGACTTTTCCCAGTTTAGCCCTTGTCAGGGCATACTTACTGCTGGATTACCTGTGGTCTCATGGAAGCACACTATCTCTTGCACAGACCTTTGCCTTTTAGGCAGAGTCCCCTGGCTTTGGAGTCAAAGAAGCTTGAAAGATGCCCAGCTTCTAAAAAAATGGGCCCTTTCTGTGTGAGTTTATAGAAATAGGGCAATTATATTCTTCCTCCTTAAGGTATGAGGAGAAAAGTGTCATAGTTTATAATGCCTTCAGGTTTGTAAGCAGAAGCTCTGGTCTATTGACGTTTGCTCTGTTGAGGCTCTGGCATCTTGGAGGACTGCGAGAGAGCTGGGTCCCATGTAGCCATGGGCTTTGGAGGCAATGCAAGAGCATGGCAGCAGCAAAAAATTTCCTTCCTTGGCTAGGGGAGGCTGAGGGACCTTGGATTTTACAAAATCTCTTGTTCCAGTGACAATGCCAACCTGACTGTTGCAGTGACCAACATTGTCCTACCTACCCTTTGACTCTCGATCGCAGGAAAAGGCTGGTACAAACCAAACCAATAATTCACATCCACCAGAATTCAGATTGCAGCTCAGAAGTGGTTCTTTAAAAGCTCTGAAATAATTATTTCACCTGGAGTTGGAATTTTTTCTCCAGGCTCGACTTACAATTTATAAATATGTGAGATAGAAGATTGGTAATTCAGTTTATAGTTTGTATGAACCCTGAAGCTTATGTCAATGCTGTTATCTATTATAGAAATGCAAACATGCTCTTTGATGTGTTATTCTCAGTGACTTGGGAGGATAAAGATGGAATACTCTATGGGCATTTGTAAAAGAAATTCAGAAATTGCAAGTCTACTAGGACCTAATAACATATTTTCATTTATTTTTTCCTCTCTTGCAATATGCTTGATTACAGTAACTTGAAAACAAGAGAAATATTGCATCTGTCTAGGTTTCTGCAGTAGGAGCGCTCAAACTGGTTTCCCTGCTATGCCAAAACCCCTTTTTTGAGTGTGCCAAATGTTTATTATATTATAGTGAGGGGAAATTTAATGTTACGTATCTATGATTTATTCTGTTGGATGGATTTTCTTGCTATAGGAGCACCTCCTGCTGGCTCGACACTGCACTGCCTTTGGACTGCTCTTGTTTTCCAGACCTGGGAATAAAAAACAAAAGCCAAGCGAGATTTCTTGAGATAAAAGAAAATTATCAGCGTGGGACCAGTGCTGCTGCTGTGAAGGGTGATAGGGACAGCTCGGGTGACTGACTACCCAATCTGCTCCAGGTACGTATTTATATAGTCCTTAATGGAGTATTGGTACTCCACTAACTCACTTCAGGAGGGTTGTAACACATTTTCTGTTTCCACATTTCCACGGTGACCCAGCCGAAGTCCACAGAATAGATGGCAGTAAAATTCGGTAATAGAGAGCTGAGAAATAGCAAGATGACATAGTGATTGTCCCTGGTAGGTTCAAGTAGTCCATGAAAAATAATTCAGAATGTTTGTCCATGAAAAATGTCATTTTGATTTAAAAAAAGTGAATGTCTAGTGGGTTTGTGAAAATTTCAGTCAATTTTCTTTGAAAATGCAGAAGCAAAATATTAGTATGTGCTTTTTGATTTGGCTACAATAATAAAATTCGGTGAGTGTTTTGCTTCCAATTTTTTCTTGAAGGCCTGTTTGTTTTTGTTTTTTTTTTTTTTAGGTAACAGTTAAAAAGTCATTTAAAAAATAAAATAAGTCAAGCTACAAATGGTATGTTAAAGGTAAGCCAAATAAGATACCCTGACCAGAGTGTTTTTTCCCTCAGAAAAGGAAAACAATTGAAAATACATTCTGTCATTCAGATGCACAAGAAAAATAAGTTCAAAATATCAACATTTCCCTCAGAATGAGAATGCTGCCAGCTCTGACATGTTCCCTTTGGTGATCAAAGCTCTTGGGATGGATGGAGATGACATAAAGAAAACGTGGTTTGTTCGTTTAAATGCAGTGGGTGGGGAGAATGAGAGAGCAGAGTGTTGTAGGGAGTAGGACTCAAACAGAAAATGAGCAGTAAAGATCTGCTCATCAATGTCTATTACTAGTAGTAAGCATTAGCACTGTAGCAGCTCTTAAAGGCTCCTGTTATTAATTGCTATTCCAATAGTATATAAAGGGACTGTTGAGATAGACACCAGAAAATACGCACAAGCGGACACAGGCCTTGTTCCTACAGCAGTTAAGGGATGTTACGAATGGATGACCCATGGTTTATTGCAAAAACATTTTCTTCTTTATTGTCCTATTTTAATATTTCGACATACCCTAATGAAAACACAGCATGTCACTACAATGCCATGCTGTACTCTGTTGTCACGTATTTTATGGCTGTGTGTACCCTCTGGCGTGTTTCTGCAGCCTCCTCCCTGGGTTAATTGTGACCCACGGCTGGCTGGCTGCTCCTAGAGAGGACACCACAAAGGTAATCGGTAGGGTTCGGATGACACCCACCATGAACGCACACGTGTCAGCCCAGAAAAATGCTCTGCCAGGACCGTGCCCACTGTCCTACGCCCTATATGGCACACGTTTTACAGGAAGAAAAAAATAGGAAATGATTTGGAAATATTGTAGAAAATGGTTTTAAGTGTCTCTGGGGCTATTTTGGTAAATCTCGCTGCTTGCAAGACCAGACTCCTTTTATCTTGTAGGGACTGAAAGGCGGAAGAAAATTATGACTAATACATTTTTAAGAATTAGAAAAAATTACCTAACCCCACATTTTTGGGATATCAGAATATTACCATTTAAGGCTGCAATTATTCAAAAGAGCTTATGGGAGTGTGGCACCCAGACCTACTCCTACCCCCATTGAAATGCATATTAATTTGCTATCAACTTTCATGTGAGGGATCAAAACTCTTCAGCTTTCACTGAATTTCCCTGAGAGTTTGGTGACTGTTGCAAAAATCCCGGCTCAAACCTCCTAGCTGTCACTCTTCTTCCAGGGGGAATTGGGTGCCTATTGCGAAAATCCCAGGCTGAACAGCTTGATAACTCCTGGCTTTCAGGGCGGGAAGCAAGTACTGTGCATCCCACCCAAAAATGGCAGCAGGAATCTCTCTTTTCTAGCGCGCAGGGTTTTGACGTTTTGTCCTTAGCTACATCCCTCAAGATGGACTGAGTATGACCTGTCCGAGGCTTGTTAGGGTTTCTTTTATCCAGGGATCAAGGAGAGTCTACATCTGGGCAAGAGAAAGTAATATTTGATCTGGCTGTAGCAATCCATTTCTATTAAGCTGTTACCGTTTGAAAGGCGCCCAAAAATTAGCATGGACAAAAAGTAGGTCTCATGAGCTCGAATAAGGAGTGAAGATGGCTGGGGCAGCCACAAACATATATTGCCATATATTCCCAGCCCATTTCAGTGCCACTGTCACACGGATGCCTTTCTCTTTCCGAGACGAAAAGTAGCGCGTGTGTTATTTTGTGTGAAGTTCCCGCCCTGAAGTCTGTGCATACAAGTCAGCACAGAACATCATCAGCTGCAGAGAATGGGATGTTGCAGGGGCAGAAGTAGTCACTTGTGCAATTCTGATGACGAGCTGGTTGTGTGTGGGGGTGCCTGTGCCTGCACGTGTGTACGTGGGGGTGCACACCCTGCCCTGCACACACGCGCCAGCGGATGGACAGCAGCGGCAGGAGGGACTGCTCGTGCAAGGAACAAATCTGCTGTACACCACCAGCTCCGGATCTGGGTTTTATTTAGAAGAAATAATGCTCGTATATCAAACAAATAAGCCCGCTCTGCTTGCCAGTGCTCTCAGAGCGATGGTAATTACACAGATTTTTGGTTGGTCCTGTCATATTTACTCCACTAAGTTGATTAACCTATGTAATGAGTACAGGACTGTGACCAGTACTGACCCCACATCAAAGGCTGGTATTGCTGCTGTGTGCTGACCTGAATTTTAATTGTTCGCTCGGTTTTGTAATTAAACCACAAATGTGCTAAAGAAGAGATTAGGCATTTTAGCTGGCAGTGTATGCATTTTCCCAGGTGTACCAATTGTGTACACTATAAAACGTCCGACGCCTGCTTCGGTACTCAAGTATCTAATGACATGCCACTTCACAGATACCTTAAACCCCTTTTTTGTTGTTGTTTTGTTTGTTTTATATCTTAAAATGGGGAACAAATGCAGTTTATAAGCTAAAACTTTTCTATATACATTACTGTGTATCACCAAGGCTCTTGCATAAAGGTATATAAATAAATCAACAATGAATAAACTAGGACTTCAAGTGTCTGTGAAGTTCCCACAGGCTTACACACTTGGTCCTCAGAGTCCGAAAAAGCTACTGCAGACAGATGTGTTTTCCTTCTTCAGGATCCTCAGTGTGGTACATCTGTTGCTTCAGCCAGGGGCTATGCCAGACTTGAGAGAAAACACATTGCTCCTTAAATAAAGACAACTATCAGAAATAAATGAGAACACTGGGAAAGCTACTTGTGCCTCATTTTTGTTTGAAAGATACTTCTCTTTTGGAAGCTCTCGCAACATAAAAAGGAGGAACCGTGCTGCCTCGCTCCACACAAGCCCTCCCTCTCTCATTTTGCTGGAGAACCCCTTGTGCTTAAACATCTGAGTTTTTTGTGCTGTTTTCTACCTCATGTGCCTACTCCTTTGATGAGGAGAAGTCCACTGTCTCTGTTGATGCAACTCCCTGCTTCTCTTCTGACCACACAGAACAGATGGAACTAGAAAAAAATGGGTTAATCTGGAGTTGGGCGGGTCGTGCTGGAAGGGAATAACTGGGAAGAAGATCCATCTTTCATTCATAACATTTTGTTTGAAACATATGGGAAGTATTAGGAGCTACATTTTCATCTTGATGCGCTGGGACTTGGGAGCATGTCTTGAGATTTATGCAAGACCATGAATTTGGTCTGAAACTATTCTTCTTTGGTGTGCTTCTTTCATCTTCCTGTGATTTAGTCCTCTTGTGATCTACCAGCGATGGGTGTCATCAGGACTCACAAAAAGTTGTTGACTCTGTGGATTTGATTGTGAGCAGAGAGTTTGGTTGAAGGAAGAGTAAAACTCAGATTTCTTTCCTACAGGAAGACAACTGTGCATAAAGAGTACTGAGGGCAAGATGACAAAATGTGGCAGGTTCGGGGAGCAGCAATCTCTGAGATCCAGGCTATTTGTCTTACACCTTTGATAGCCAGAGCTCTTCTATCACAGACAATTTGCTGTTGTCTGCGGATACCTTAGAAAAAAATAATTTAATATGTGGCTGTGTAATTTACTGGGATGATGAGACAGTCCTAGTATTTTTTTTTTATTAAAAAAACCCGCCCTGCAGACTAAAGAATACCTACCCGGCACTGAATAGTGTCTGTAGACACTGGTCTTAACGTAACAATCGCAACATATTCTCCAGGAACAATATCCACTCTGTTTTTCTTCCCTATGTGATGCCCAAGAATCCCAAAGGCATCTCTGGGAAGATTTTTCTTTCAATGGGGTAATTGCTTGTTCAGCCACGTTGTTGTGTTGATCAGCTGGATGCCTCTGAGCACCTCAGAAGCCAACTGAGTGTTGCTTGGGTGTGAACTTCTCTGCCTGTTTCTCAGTTCAGGTTGCTCTTAGCCACAAGACTTTGCAACCTACTTCAGTTGGTCCTGCCGTGAGGGTAATTTCTGCATGCTGGAGTCTTTAAGAGTAGTGATTTATGTCACACTGTCATTGGTGTATTGACATTTTTCTACCATTTCGCAACAGTTAATAATCTCTTTAAGCATGTGACCAGCCTTGAAATATCAGTTAGGACTCTTAAATACTGACTGCTGGACTCTATGAAGAATGATGTGTTTGTTATCAGACCTGAATATGCATAGGAACCTTTCTCCCTTGCTTAGAAGCACCCTCGCCTTTACAGAAAATACCACACCTGAACCTGCTGTGTCTGGCCTTCTTGAATATATTTGCAAAGACTATGCGTTAAGTAAAATACCTGCTAGCTAAAGAAAATTATGTAGCCCTGTCCAAAATACTGCTGTAGTGTACTCTTTAAGAGTGCTTGCATGCACTTGTAAGAACAGATTTTAGACTGTAAATCAGACCTTCAAATTTTCCTCCTGTGTTTTAAGCTTGCAATGACAAAAGCCATGCAGTGCATAATGATACCTCCAGACAAAAATATATAAATGTGCTAAAAAAAGAAAAGTATTTGCTTGCCAGAAATCTCGAGCTCTGTGAAAGAGGTTTTGGCTCTTAAATTGAGACAATAGTATTCAAATAAAATTAAATGGGGTAACCCCAAGATTGAAAACCTAATACGAGAATTAAGAGGGAAGACAAGCCATAAACAAATTACTAAAATATAATTTTAAGGTAAATATGTTAATTTAAAACAAGTTGGCACACTTATTTGAAAGATGTAATTTCAAGAGAGAATAAGCAGTTTAAAATTAATATAATTTATTAACAATTAAAAATTATAACACAAGCAGAGGGAGATTGGAGGTGAAATATTGAGTTTCCTTTGATAGGTAGAGTAATTATGAAGTATGCTTTTGAAGTTCAAGAAGAGAGCCTTAGGACACAACATTTTTTAAAGTAAAAATTGGCTAGCACTCTGTTCAAGTGATTTATTTTGCACTAAGAAATGGGTGTGAGACATGATGTGATTTAAAATGTCATCCCTTGATGGAACTGCTTGAGGGTGACATAATTTTTTTTTTCTTTATTCTCTCCTTTTATTGATCTATTTGGCTGCCTGATTTCTGAAATTTTATATCTTATGGAATCTACTGAATTTATGATAAATTAAAGAAAACAAATCATCAATGCCTCTGCCACCCCCCAAATAAAACTTTCCCCTAAAGTTCAGGAAGATAAAAGCTAGACTCTGGAGGGAGCCACTGGGAAGGAATACATTTTTCAGTGGCGTGTGTCATCTGTGTTGTTTACCTGGTAGCCAGCTTTGAGGAATACCACTTGTACGTGCCACCAAACAAACACATGTAATAAATGTGGTAGGAATGGTGCTTGTCTTCAGAACCAGGCTGTCCCACACATCCCCAGACAGGGAGGACCACTCCTGCCTTTTTGCAGGAATGCTTCTAAAAGTTGGGACTGGACTTACCACCTCTTAGATGTTGTCTTACAAGCAACACATTATGTGATATATGTGGTCGCTAGTCAACATGATGAATTTTGTGACATGCTTGCTTGCACTGGGCTTTTCTGGCAGGAGGAGGAGAAGCTGGCTGTTGTGACAATGGGCCAGGAGGACAGAAGTAGGGCTATACCCAAAATACACCCTTGCTTACCATTGCAGACTCATGTCTTCTAAAGCTTTTGCTTAACCCCAGTGGCATTTTTATATGCCTGGTGACTTCTACCATAAATCTCAGAACTTTTGTTTGAAGCCCTAGCTATGGGAAGCAAGGGATTTATGTGAGAATCTTGTAGATTTAACTTCACGGTGAATCCCATGATGTTTTACCTACCGCTAGTTGAAAAGATCTTGAGGGTCTTGGATGGTACAAACATCTGGACACACAGCAGCTCAGTTGGACAGCTGTAGGGGACATCCACCTGTGCTTGCTACCTACAGAAATTTCAGGAAAATAAAAAAAATATCCAAACCAAACAAAAAAACCCCCCACAAACCCTTCAAGTTTCACACAGATGTGGTCTGGAAAGCCCTGAGATGTGGATGCTCTTCTCTCTCTGAGCTCCACCAACTCTGTGGTGCTGAGCAATTGAAAATGAGGGGAATGTGTTTCATGGCCAGCATGAATAAATAGTAACTGAATACACACAGGGCACAGATCTGCCAAGTAAGAGAAGCCCCCTTTTTCTTCATCACTTTTCAAATAACATTGCCATCTAATCTAAAATACAGCAGTCTTCCTGAAAGTCTGTGAATTCTCCTTGTACAAGGAGCTATAGCAAAGTTTGTAACCAGACTTGTTATAAACACGAAGACAAAGAAGGTAAAAATAGCTGTGCATTAAAGGAGCGGGATCCAGCTCTAAATGGGTGGCCCAGTTTGCTCTCACATTCAAGTATTGTAAACAAAAATAAAGCCTTTTCTTTTTAGGCAGCTGATGATAGCTTTTTCTCTTGCCATGGGGAAATGTTGGCACTTCTCTATCACCTGACAACTCTGGACTATTTTTGCAGTCTTTCTTTGTTCATGAAAGGTCTTTGTCAAGAAAGTACCGGTATCATTTTGACAGCGAGCAGCACATCACTGGGAAGGTGTTTCTAATGGAGAAGAGGGAGTAGCGGTTTTTTTGCAAAAGATTGGAAATATTTCTCTGGGAACTTTGCAAGGAACTTGCTACACTTTCATTTTGGGCCTTCTGCAGGACTTGCTGTAGCTCTGGTTAGAAGACAGAATTGCTGCTGCACTGGAAGATGGATTGGCTCCTGGTCCCACTCTAACAGCCACAAATTACACAGCCTAGTGTTTTGGGTGGAGCAATTCATCCCAGCTGTGTCTCACACCAGGTGGCAAAACAAACTATAAAGGGCTGAGGGGTGGGGAAGCAGACTCCCATCTTCCCTGCTGTGCTGCAGATAGGGATTGTTGTGTTTGCTTGTTGCCCTCCTTGGTGCACCATGGAGAAAGTTGAGGCTTTAAAGGAGGAGCGGATAAGGAATGTCTAAGATGATGTAAGTACATTACGACTAGAAGTATTGAGTTTTTGCTGAAATGCTTGGTTGAAGAACTGAGGCAAGCTATGTTTTCTGACTTGTACTAATTCTCAGCCTTGCTAGAGCCTGTGCTGTTTTACTTTGCAGGATTTGTGTATGTCTATTAAATATAGCACAGTGAGGTCTATCCATCTATGAAATGGGATCTTCTATGGGAAATGGGACCCATCTATGATCTTTCAAGAGGCTGAGATAAATTTTTCTTTTGTTTTCAACTGTAAGTCTTCTGAGCCTGAGTTTTTGTCTTTTGTGACTCTTTGGTGCCAAGCAGAGGTGTTGTTAGACTGTAAAAAATGCTCTAAAATCAACGCATGAGAGTGCTAAAGAATGAAAAGGTGTTCTTTCAGTTTAGTTACTTAAAATATTGACAGTCCACAGAAAGCTGTGGGCCTGTTCTCAGTTACTAATTAATATTTTAATATGTGGTCTTATGAGAGCAACAATATCTGCTATTTTCTTAAATTTAATATTCATAATAGCTTACACATCACTGTGTGAGGGATAAAGCCAAAATATGTTATCTCTTGCCCAAGATGTATTTGA
>JAVSBS010025462.1:0-16367 GCA_033124195.1 Coracias cyanogaster | reverse complement strand
TCAGTTGTTTTGCCAGGGCAGTGCTTGAGCAGATGTTTCTATTGAGCTGTCCTCAATAACTCAAGAACTTCTCCCAGTTGCTTGCCATATCAAAATTAGTAGCATTCCTTTAATTTCTTAGAGTACCCTCAAGGGGTAATTAATTTTCAAAACAATAGAATAATACTTTTTTAATAACAGAAACTCTCTAAGCAGGAAAATGTCTTGAATAAAAATTGTCTATATTCTATGTAGTAAAAGCACTTCCATTTACTTGTAGAGCAGTGGTAAAAGGGTGAAAATGGGGAGTTGCTCATACAGTGCTGTGAGAACATCAGATTAGAGGCAGTAAAATTACCTCCCACATAAATGGGAATTTAAATACTTGCTATTTTGCAAGGTTACATTTACATTACTTCAGGAAATCTAAGGCAGAGTGAAAATCTAGCCACTACTGACTCCAGAAGTGAACTGTCTTTAGAGAATTTGAGCATAAAATTCCCACTGATAACCATGCAGAAAACCAAACAAGTGAAACTAAGCTGATCCTGCCATAACCATTCCAGTTGCTAGGGGAGCAAGCATTAAAAAGAATGAAGCCAGTCAAGTTTGGATATACATTACACCTGCATTTCTTTAAAGAGAGTTGGTGGAAGGTGTGCACCCTAAGGCCCCAATCCTGCAAACTCTTACATGTGTGTTAATATCACATGTGTGATTCATCCCTTTTGAAGTTGATTCACTCCTAGTAAGTGTCTGCCAAGTCAAGGCCTGAGATGATAGGTACTGTATGGCACCTTGGTTGCTGTGAATTCAGAGCCCTCGTGAACTGGTGAAAGTTCGGATGTCTTTATCTGGAACTCAGACTGCACTCATAGCAGTCAATGTTGAAGACTGCACTGAGACATTTATTTTGCTATTAATCTATTAAAATATTAGTATACATTGGGATTTTTATCTCCAGTGTTATCAATAATGGAGTCTAGCAGGGAGGAGGCACTAGAAACACTTTTTGTGTATTTGTTTTTTCCTTCAGAGAGCGGATGAATGACAGTGGTAGTATCAAAAGGCTAACTTAAGTAACATGTGCAAAATAGTGTTGTTTCTAAAGCCTGTGTCTGACCAAGAGCTACAGTTTGGTAAGAGAGTGTGCTAAGTAAAAGGGCGAGTCAGGAACAGTTCACAGGTGACAATAGCTCCTCATGGTTTTGCTCATGAGATGAGACTAGCCTGGACAAGCAGCTGTGCACCCCAGGCTAACATGGGGATGTTGGCCTTCCCTTTACACCTTGGATTCTCCATGTCCAGCAGTTGCTCTGCTCTCAGTTTTGTGCTGTCACCTTAGAACAGGAATATGAACTGTTGCCAAGAAGTTAATGGCTCATGACATCAGCTGAACTTCGGATCAGCTGAACTGTGACCCTTGTGAGGCTTTTGTAAAGCCGCAGGAGAGCAGCACCAAGAGAATCAACTTCTAAAGACAAATACTTCTCATGTGCCTAAGGCATAACAGTATCAGAAATACAAAGCTAGACTCTTGAAATATGAATAATGCACTTGTGGTAGGTACAAGGCAGCAGAAGTGGTACTTGGGATGGGGCTTAAGTTTCTGCAGAATGTAGATACCATTTGGGTGCAAGTAGGAACAAGCTGTAGTGCGACTTATGTCCCACATAGTTTTCATGTTGCGTGATGGGAATGCAAGAGGTGGTCTGTTTGCTTTCGTGGATGGATTTGCTCTTCATAGTCATAGTACTAAATTTAACACTTTTACATTGTGCGTTACTGTTTTTCCCTATTCTTCCTCTCCCTTACTCTTCACTTAACAAACAGTGGTATGCAACACTTCCTCTTCTTCCCTCTGTACCAAGACGTGATTTTCAACACTCCCAGTCATTAGGACATTGTATATCTATTCAGAAATGTTTTATTGTAAGCATTTATTGTAAACACTGTTAGTTTCAATGCTTAAAGATTTATTTGATTTCAAATCCCTTTTTTTCCTCATTTAAATTTTCTGTATTAAATGTGTAGGGTAAATGCCTCCAAATCTGTCTGTATCAAAGATTATATAGAGTCCCACTCAGGGTGGTAATGGCTGTGTGGTGTAGGTGAAGTGCTTTCTGGAGGGACTCTTGCTACCAGTGAGGAGTAAATGCTTATAATAGGGGAAAAAGAAAAGCCTGGCTCTTGGCTGCTGAGATGTTGAAGTGAGAGGGTGGTAACCTGCTCTTGTGCTGCTTGCTTGTAAGTAAGCACCTGAGTGCAAGTCTAATGGTTTGCATTGTGATGGAGAGAAGGGATGGCTGTGGCTGTCTAGCAGGCAGTTTTGGCAGGTCGAGGCTGGTGACCCCAAGTCTGCATGGGGCAGACTGCCAGCACAGGAGGTGGCAGAGTTGTGTTATGAGCCAGGGAGTTTGCTTGTGTCTTTCTTTTCCTCAGTACCTAATTAGATGAGTGCCTACAGAAACACCATTCCTCACCCTTCCTAGTCTCAGCCTTCTGCATTTTAGCTGCGGCTTTGCGCTTGGGCCACCACACCACTCCTGGCAAGATGATAGGTGGTGCAGGAGGCTGGGGACCTCTATGCTGGCATTGCTGTTGCCCTTCTTTGCTTGCGGATCCCCTGCTGTGGTAGGACACAGGTGCCAGCACTATGTGGCTGCACTACCTGTGAGGTCAGTAACTGCATCTCCCTGGTGTTGGGGTCATTTCCCTGTTTTGCTTGCTGAGAAGGTTTAAAAGAACTTTCCTATCACTGATAAATATCAAAGCTGGTGAGACCACTGTGTGTGGCTGAGGATTTGCAATATGGGAGCTTTAAACACTGGTATTGTACCTGATGCTTTAACGATTTCAGCTACTTCAGCAAAAAATATTCAGGAGAGACCTCTAGTCCTTTCCCAGATGGGAGTGGGTCTACTGAAATGAATTAGAACCTACCATGTTGCTGGCATGAGCCATCTGCATATTTAGCTAATGAAAATCTACTGGTTTTAATTTTGGTGAAGTTTCTGCTGCCCCACAAGCTCCATGTCTTGCTTTGCAGTTCAGGAGCTGCTGGCCATGCAGTGGAAGAGACCTCTTTCCTTCTGTTCAAGCTAAAAGAATTCTTTAGAAATTAGGGTCGTGATCTAGGACATGGCAGGTTTACGTTCACCACTCTGCTCGCTACTGACTGCTTGTGTGATATTAGGCTTAGCCTCCCTATGCCATGGCAGAGTGCAGTGGAGACGCACCTTCACTGTATGACTTCCAACGCATTGCTCCATCACAGCAGATATTCCTTGGTGACTACTGTTGCTTCATGAACTGTGGTTCAAGTTCTCTGTATGGAATATACAGAGTGGACGTGAGATCTATAGAGGACCACTATGTAGTGCTTCTTAGATTTCATGCTCATAAACACTGGAAGGCTACCAGGGCCTTACAGTTTCATAAGATATGTGTATATTCCTTATGCATTTCTTCCAATAAGTGTAGCCAATGCTCAGTATCTCTAAGTACCAGGCTTACCCTTCTGAAATAATAGCCAAGTTAAAAAAATAAACTTCATAGGCTGAAAACCTCATCATAACTGTTTAACCTCATTATTTGTTAAGAGCACTGTCAAATCTTAAAAAGAAGAAAATAACCCATATTATCTCTGTCACAAGTAGGAAGACTCCATGGATGTATGCAGCCCAGCTGCTGAGCTGTTGGCTCTGCTTCTCTCAGAGCTACAAAACCACATGGTGTCTCCAAGTACTGGATTTTGTACTTGGACCTCTGTATTAAAACTCATACAGAGTGACAGCTCCCTATTGGATATACATCTGAAGAGCTGCAAGAGTGCAAGTCATTCCAGCAAGGATCTGGTATAAATTACACTCAGTAAATTGGCTCCAGAGAAGTCTATTTTGGACTGTGGAACATGAAGAACTTGTGTGGTGTACTAAAGCTTCCTATTTCTTGCCCAAACCCTGTTTCTTTGCAGGGAGCTCCTATAGCAGTCAGAAATACACATCTAGAGGCTAGCAGGTTTTGGATGGCAAAATCCTACAGGAACACATTTTGCACAAAGACTTCTATTAGCCTCCTGGGCATGTTATTTAACAACTGGGAGGCATGCGGTAGAATCTAAGAGCTGTATCAGATACTTTATTTATCTGTGGCAAGTTGTCTTTAAGTGGCAGCACAGATCTTGATTTTGATATATGCAGCCTGAGATTATGGAAGAGGTAGGCATGGTAGAGTTGTTTAAATATAAAAATGTTTTAAATAATTGATTTCCATGCACCTAAAGTAAAGATCAGTTATTCAAAATATTTATATTTGCAAAAAAAACCCCAGTATGACAAAATAAATACTTATACATAATTTAAAACATTTGGAGGCTTTTAATACTGCAAAATGTCTCTAACAGTGGTAAAACCTCAATAAATATGATTTAATAGTTCTTTGTATGTTTAATACATAAGCATGCTATTGAGTGTAAAAAATCAGATTTAGTTAAAAGTTTGGCAATGAGTGGATTAATTCACAAAGCTAGCTTCTAAGTTTGCACCTGTTTTGTGAAAGATACACAATTTTAAGTATATGAGAAGAAACTTGTGTTTATGTTAAGAATTCCCAGTTATTGATCCAATGCTGGTATAAACCAGTGTTCTGCAATCTGATAAACCTGTGTCAGAGAGGTTCAGACTGGACATCAGGAAGCATTCCTTTACTGAGAATGTAGTCAGTCACTGGAACAGGCTTCCTAGAAAGGTGGTTGATACCCTGAGCCTATTAATGTTTAAGAGGTGTTTGGACATGCTTAAACTTGGTTAGTCCTAAAGTGGTCAGGCAGTTGGACTAGATGATTGTTGTGGGTCCCTTCCAACAAGACTATTCTATATCAAGTGAGAAATGTTTGGCAGGGCTCTCCAGGTTAAGAACAACAAGTGCAAAGTGAATTTTAAAGTGGATGAAAGGAGAATATCTATGAACTGTTGATGTTTTGACTGATAAGTGTGTATACACACCAATAATGTTCTGTACCTCTGCAGAAAGCTAAGGGATGTGCTTTTAGGGGCATGTCAGGATGTAAGAGGTAGAGAGAAATAGTGTGAAGTTCAGTCATCCATTGGTGTAAACACTGGGCTACCTTCTAGGAGAAGAAATGAAGGCAAGGCTTCTCCAGCTCTACCCTCTCCAGAAGCTGGGCGGCTGGTCCCAGTCCCTGTGACCATTTCTGTTCTCTATGTCTGGCAGGAGTGCATGCCATGTCCCATTGGAAGGGTGCATGGGATCCATGCCTGCATCTTACCTACTGATGCAAGCAATAGGTGAGGCACAATTCCTGCTTTACGACAAAAGAGGCAGGCTGGCTGCCCTTCCTTGAGTGGAGTTTCTGCTGACTTCTCCAGGTGCTTCCATAGAATAAGGACAGCAGAGCATGTGCCAAAAGAACATTTAGACGCTTCAGTCTCACCTTTAATGTAATTAAGCTGCCTGCCTGTACTGTGTTTCCTCCATGTAGTAAAGTAGCTGTTATATGAAATCTACTTCAGATAGTGAAGTTCCCTTCCCATGGTGAGACCAGTTCTGGCAAAAGTAAATATAGAAGGACACAATAGTTTTGCAGTCTGTAGATTTTGAGCTGGTTTGGACTGTATGCATATTAAACTGTCATAATGCAATTGGCTTCCTTGGAAATAGTTGCTGACTGCAGTAATTTGAAGGCTTGTCTACATAAAGTATGTTTAATAACTGAATTAGAGTGTGAATGTAAATCACATTAGTTTTTTCTTCAAGTCTATGTGGATACTCTTACTCTGAGTGCCTTCATAGAGTTTGGGCTAATCCACATCCAAAGTTAATTAGCATCTTAATCTGTTCTGTGCTAACTTTTTCCATGGTCAGCAGGCTAAATCAATATTGCTCTTGATACCTGTAAGATCACAAATCACTTGTCTCTTCTCTTTCATTCGTTCCCATTATATACTCAGTGTTTCTGAAATATTCTCAGCCTGGAATTCCCCAGTTAGAAGTTAAATGTTTCATGTTGTGCACTCCCTCTGTCCCTCAGTGTTATGATGAGGGTACCTATATACAAGTGAAACTCTTAGGTCTCTACAGTGAAGAAGTTTCGGTAAGCAACTATCTTCCATACTATCAAATACTATTTTGCGTGCTTTTATGAAAAGGGTAATGCAACACAGAATGCTGTACATGGGTTCTTCCAGCTCTGAATTAGTCTCTTTTATCTGTCTCTGACCACAACAGATGTTGGCAGCCTTTCTATTCCATATCCTTAAGTCAGACTAAGAATATCAGTTCCGCTTAGAGAAGCTGTAGGGGAAAAATTTAACCCTTTTGGGAGGCTTTTTCCTGATTTTTTTTTTGAAGTCTTGATTTAATTTAAAGGAAATAAAAGTCAACAAATGTCCAAAATTACATACATCTTTGGGGTGTACATAGATTAATTTCATGGAAGCGCTCACTGGTCTCTGCATTTTCAGTTGACTTCCCTCCTACTGGGGACACAGAGACAGAGGTTAAAAAGATCACTGTGAATGTTTCTAATATACAGTTAGCAAAGGAATTTGCATGGAATGGCGGCAGTGCTGTAAAGTGCTTGAGAGTATAATTTTCAGCATAGACTCTATAGACAGTACTGGCCATCTCTGTGGAAAATTGGCCCCTCTTGCCCTTCTTAATCAGTTTATTCTACTGCACTGATAATGGTATGAAATATTTTAAAGTTTTGAATAGAAGCAGTCTATTTTTCCCTATAGGCAAAATTAACAAGAGCTTCACACACCTAGATTCTCTTCAGGATAACCTTGGACTGCTCACTTTTATCTTAAAACTCAAACAAAAGCAAGCAAGAAAAACAAAGCATGAATCTCTAATTTAAAATTGTGCAGATATTTTATTCCTATGTTTTACTTTAAAAAGCTTATTGGAAAGCCATAATAAGAAAACACTATATATAATTATACTGTAATAATTTGAGAAGCACCCATTTTATCTCCATCTAGCCCTTGCAGCCTGTTCACCACTGCTCTCTCCTTGACCAGCTGTCAGAAAGACTCTGGCAATGGCAGAACCGAGCCAACATTCTTCTTACCGTTCTCCTGCTGCACTCGTGCCTCTAACAGAGCCCAGTACAGCATGATGTGTAGCTAGTTACATGTCTTCGAGGGATAAGGCTGTAAGGATCTAATTTTACTGACTGACATGGACTGGAGAAGCATACACAGCTTGCTCATATCCTTTGTGGAGCTGGAAGCGGAGCCACCTTTTTCTTTTTTCCTTTCTTTTTTTCCACCACACAGAGACGCCATCACATATGTTCAGAGGCTGATGAGCTGAAAAGATCTGGGAGCCACATGTGACCAGCAGAATGAGCATCAGCCTAGAGTAGAATTTCAGTGGGAGATGACTTTTGGGAAAGTTCCCACAGAAATGCCATTGTAGCGGTTCTGTCCTTCCTGGGCCTGATTTCATTTATTCTGAGGCTACTTTACATGTTGCTGGCACCTCAAAAATACCTTTAAGTGGACATAAAGTACACTTGCAATTGCATCAGGACTCTCTGGCATTGCAAGACAGGTGCCAAAGTGTTGCTTGTGTCAAGGCAGATCTGGCCCACCATGTTTATTCATACAGTAGCTTCTGCTGAGTCACAGTGCCTGCCTTGCAGCCAGGAAAAGGAAGGGCTTGTTTTCATTATGGGACATCAATGCTATCTAGTGGCTGCAGAGCATGCTGAGGGAGGGTCACAGAAGGCTTTCTGGAATGCCAAAGCAGGAACATGTTAGTGTGATGAGCAGTGCAGTTGGAAAGACGGTATTTTCAATAATACAACACAACAGTCTATCCTTAAGGCCTAATCTCCCAGATGTAGAAAGCAGGGGCTAATTCCTCCTCCCCCATGAGAACAGAAGCCAAACACCTCAGGAGGCTGGGATGACTGCACAAGCAGGCAAGTCTCCAGCCAAATTCACTTATGGAAGTGTGGGCATCACCTTCTGAGGGCAGACTTGCAGGTGCCCTGGCCTGAGTCAGCCTCCAAATTGGTTGCCTTTTCAGAGAAAGGAGCAACAAAAGCAGACTGGAGGAAATACAGAGGAAAGGTAGTATTTCACCTGAGTTACAGGCTTTTGATATCTCAAGTAAAGTTTGTCTAGTTTATAATGGCCATTTTGGGTAGACAGGGTGTGTAGAGGCAGGGACTGGAGTTGGGGGTTGGCAGTGGGGGTAGGTGGTAGAAGGAGGGCTGTTCTTAGGAAGTATTGGTCTCAGTCATCTTCTTTGGTGAAGGAGATAGGGCTGTGGAAGCCACTGGGTTCTTGCTTATGGAAATGTGAACCCCCAGCTTTAGCCTTCCTGCAAACTGCTAGTTGCAGGCAGGAGGAGGAAAGAAGATAAGCAAGGGCACCCTTCACTCCTCCCCATTGAGGAGAAGAGGGCATAATGAAGTCTAGAGCTGAGAGGTCCTACCTCTTGAAGGAACCGTCCTGACCACTGACTGATGAAAAACATCTAGCCCCACTGATATCTAAGTATTCAGTCATGTGAACGCAGTAATTCTTCACTCAGAGGCTGGTGAGATACTGGAACAGGTTGCTCGGAAAAGTTGTGGATGCTTCATCACTGGATGTGTTCAAGACCAGGTTGGATGGGGCCTTGAACAACCTGGTCTAGTGGAAGGTGTCCCTGCCCATGGCAGGGGGTGGAACTAGATGACCTTTAAGGTCCCTTCCAACCCAAACCATTTAATGATTCTGTATATGACACTTGTAATTTGGGGGAAGCTGTAAACCAAGCACTTCAAGGGTAGTCACTCTTGTTGCTGTGAGACTGTTAGAACACAGCAGAGGGGTTCTGTTCTCTGCCTCTGAACTGATTCCTGATTTATATTGGACTGTGTAGTACCTACCAGCACCACTTTCTTGGTTCCTGTCTCCCCTGTTGCCAGGGTACCATTAAGGGCCTCTAGCCAGTATACTCCTGTGTATACCGCGAGGATCCATGCCCTCAGGCAGAGAAGGCATTTGAGGATGGGAGAGTGCTCTATCCACTTATTTAAAAGTGGAACATGCAGCAGCCTTCTGCAGTTCTATGCATCTGGCCCTTTGCTTCATTTGATTCTCCTCCAAGTGCCCACAAATGAAATATTTCTTACAGAAAAGGTTTTGTGCCTAGTGAAATGGCTTGTTCTCACTATTGTGAGATAAGAAACAAATTTCAGAAGTGTTGCCACTAAGACCCTCCTCTGTCCTCCCCGTTTTGTTGCCAACCTGAAAAATAGTTATTCCTGTAGTCTAACTCCAGGTATAATGTCAGCATGTAAGGGACAGACCATGAAATGTCTTGCTGTGGCAAGTGAGGGCCTTAGAGCTTCTACCCAAGATACTTTTCTGGCTGAGAGTTGATCTCTTGTGCTTAGTGTGATTTTAAACAACAGCATATCCTGCAATTACTGTAAGATAATGTTAACTTATTTTAGAGCACGCCAGGCCTGTTGGTGAATGTTGTCTAATAATTGATAGTTGGAGGGTTTCTTAGTAGTTTGTGGTAATGTGGTCTTCTTCCTTGCAGGATTATTGGTCTTTTAAGTGGGATCCAACAACTTTCCTCAAAAGAGTGGAATACTAGATTCAGCCAAGAAACACTTTGAAATTGTATTTAACCTAAGGCTGCCAGTGTTGCAGAACATGAAGGGATAAAATTATTTCTCTTCAAATTCACATGCGCATGATTAATTGCATTATTTATCCATAGCTAAATGCTGTATAAAGCTCTATCTTTATTAATCTCTATTGCAATTCAGCAGTGAATATTTGTAGATGTTACGTATGGTCTCTGCTTAGTGTTACTGTCTCTATTTCATTAATGTGTACTTTTGCATGTATATAATTCTGATATACTGGAATTCTAATGATTATTCCCTCTATGCTCGATAAACATCTAGTACACATTGAAGAGTGTGGAGAGAAAAAAGAATATGAGCCAAATGGCACAACAGAGAGCAATACCAGTGACTTCCTGCAGTCTAAATCTGTTTTGTGGGATAGCTTTCCTAAAAGGATGCCTAACAGCATCCTCAGTTGCTTCTACCTTCTTAAGAATATGAAAAAGCTCCACTGTTGTTTTACACTGCAGTATGAGACAGGCATAATAGAGATAGCTCTAAAGAAGATGGATTAAGTTCCAGAAGCACTGCAGAAAGCCTGAGATATTCTTTGGTGAGTTTTATACAACACTTAAAGATAAAAAAGGTATAAAGGAATGAATTAGGTACTTAGAAGATTCTCTGTCTCTGCTAATGTGTTCCTCTCAGTTGACCAGCCCAGTGCAAGACTGGAGTTGACACAATTCCTCCAATTTTTTTTAATTCTTAGTACTAATTAGGGTGAGTCCATTTATCTGAAGTAGGCTATTGTCAGGTAAACAGACCATTGTAGGAGCTTTGTTCCACTGGTAGTGAGTGACTGTGTGTTGATATTCAGAAGTTTGTGAACCTGAAAAAAAAGAAAGGCTAGCCTATCATCCAACAGGTAGAAATTGAGACTTAAAAAGCGTCCATCTGAATCTCATTAAATTCCATGAGCGCTGGCTAGGTTTTGGAAGAACACAGGACTTGAGCTGCTGGATACTTGGTTATCTTCCTACTGGTTCATTTTGGGGATGAAGAGTTCTGTTAATATTGGTGCATGTTCACAAGAGTCACTGAGTCACGTTGCAAGCACAGATCATCTTGCTTCTGCTAAAGGCTGTGGGTAAAATACACAAGCTTGGATTTTCTTTTCTCTAGGTTTGTTCTGCTGTCTGTGTCCTTTGAAACAAGTTTCCATGTGAAATAGTCCCAAGGTTAAACACTGTAGCTAACTCCCTATGGCAACTAAACAGTTTCAGGAACTGGCTACTGAGATACTTGAAGAAAAAAAATTTGCACTTATTGGACCAGAGCAAATGTTTGGTTTGGTTTGGTTTTGTTTTATCATGATCCTCAGTAATGTGGGTCATTTGATTTGATGGACTATTAGTTTCTTTCTCTTCTGCATAATATTCTATTCTTGCCTGAATATTTTTACTTTAGGATATGAGTAATATAAAAATGTATTTTAGTTCAATCAATGACCACTGTTGTAGAGAACTGTAGCTTTTTCTGGTATTTGGTTCTCAAGGACTATTCAATAAGAGTCTCTAGAGCATCCCTGAGACTGTCCATCTGCAGATTTGGCTACATTTGGCCACCTGAACCTGTAGATTGAAGTTCCATTCTGCCATGGTAATCTTCTTTCCTTTCATATCTTGAATGTCACAACCATCTTGTTGAAAAATAGGGGTGGAAGAGAATAGTAACTCCCCTCTCATTTCATTGCCATCTGATGTTTTAGCTACAGATGGTGGCTGACTAATGGTGAACATCCTGTTCCCTTCTGCTTCAGGAAGTCCACACAGGAGAGATAAGAGCACAGATGCAATGGGAGCCTGCTGGACTCTTCACTGGGGCTGTCTGCCTCCCCACACTTGAATCTGCAAGTGGCAGCATTGTGCTGAACTTACAGAAACTGGGAATGGCACAGGAGATTGCCATGTTACTCCTGATGCTTCTTGGGTACTTGTAATGGTGATGTGCCTGTTTGGATTCTTGTGGGGTTTGTTGTTTGTTTAGTTTTGTGTTTTAAGTGCTGCATTTTTATGAGGTTGGCCATTTTAGTCCCTGGTTTTAATTTTTTAATGGCTTTATTTGAGAAAAAGATACTCCTGCTCTATCTCTGCTCAAAAGTGACATTTCTACTGAGGAAGCATTAATGCAAACTGAATAGATCTTCAGAGCAACACAATTGTTCAGCTTGGAGAATAAATCCCTGCAGATTTCAACTCCTAGTACTCCTGTGTCTTGCTTGGGTGGATGGAGTGAAGAAATAAGGAGGCTCTAAACTGTTAAGCTCAGTTGCAGCAATCTCATTGGCTTTTGCCTGAGAAGATACTACTTCTTGAGCTATATAGAGAGCATGAGCTATCCAGTCTCCCTTGAGGCTGGAAAGCTCTGAACTCCCCAAATAAATCCACGGCCTAATCCAGTCCTGCAGTCTTTGAAAGGACCCTGAGCAGAACTTTAAGTTGCCTGGACTGGATGTGCTGAACTACTCTTCACACTTTCCATTTTTGGCAACTTGAGAACTTATGTCTGTCCAGATTCAGAAATATCCTCAGAAGTGATAGAGCCTTAACGCACAGGTTATTTCATAAAAGATGTACAAAGGTTATGCTCACCCCAGTATGAGAGAGTTGCTAGTTAGTATCTTTTCCTACTCATTGAATAATATTAAATTGGAGTTATTCCTCTGTTCTAATGCTCCATGAATTCCGGTGTTTGGGACAGTAAACTTCATACATTACTTATAGTTTTTTTTCTACTTGCTTCACTTTTGCCATTGCATTAATAAAGCCCCCAGAACTGACTTGAAAATACTCAGAAAAGAACTGAGGAAGCCAGATTAGAAATTGTACCCTGAGTACTTTCTTCTTTCTACTACCTGCCTCTCTAAATACTACAAATGCCTGATGTACAAAAAAATATATAGGGGTAAACAAACTAGATTTAGGAATTTGTCACAAGCATGTAGATCTAAAAATAGGGTATTTCTACTATTAGTGATAGATATTCTAAGCCTCCCAAAGGACTACACAAGAACTCCTTAGGGCTAGAAAGGAGCAAGATGATGGATGTTAAAGTAGTGTCATTTTTAGGCATTTTTCAAAATAAGTGGCTATTTTTCTTGCCCTTTGGGAGCTCCACAGCGGGATTAATGGCAACTAATGCAGTGTAGGTTTAGGCAAAAAGTAGTCCCAGCAAGCAATTTTAAGTCTCCAACATTATCTGATACTGTAAATAAACAGGAATATCACATGACCTATTTGTTGACATGAGTATCTTTACCTTGAAGTAGCATATTTAAAATCAAAAAAAGTCGTCCAATGCCCATCCTCAAGTACTCCATATGCAGTGCATTTCTCAGTACTTTACTATATATTGTGCATTTTGCATGTGCTGTCTCTGGCAAAGTTCATCAACAGATTTTACAAGAATCTATCTGTATATAGATTCTTCCTGGTGATCCTTTCATTGTATTAATGTTACTCAAGGTCACAGGGGAACCATTCTTTCTGCACCCTGGGGAAAAAGTTGTAAACCTTATAGTAGAGTTGCTTTATAAACTGAATACTTTTTCTCCAACCCTCTTTTTTTTTTTCCCCTCCTGCTTTTTGACACTTTCTGCAAAAGATCAGTAATTTTTGAAAACGTAAACATCACAATCCTATAATATTATACCTAAGTTAGAAGTTAAACTTGGCAGTCTTAATTTTGATGAAGCCCTTTGCTTTCCCCACAAAGATGTGAGAAGAGAGGAAAAAATTGAAAGAAATATCCTAGGCAAAAATTTGCAAATAATCAAGACTGTTGAGAAAAGAATGCCACTTTTGATTTAGAAAATACAGCTATCAAAACAAACAAGCAGTGGACTAATTATAGTTGTGGGGCAGCTATTCTGTGAGAGTTGCAAAAATGAGGATAATGGTCCACACTCAGGGGAGAGAAGGGGAGCAGAGACAGAGGATGCTCTGTTGCAAGTCAGGCAAATAATGATACTTCAGCATGTCTAATTGTCTAATGCTACAGTGTGTATAAACTAGGGCAAGCTGTATATTATACAAATTAAAAGCTACCCAAGGCTGTCTTCTTTTCACATGAGCTCTGCTCTACTGCAGAAGAGTTGGCTTTGATGGGCGTTGTTTGCTGCACTTCTCACCACTTGGCTCTAGTAATATGGAAGTGGAGGTGTCATTCTGTTGGCTTCAAAAGATGCAGTTGCATCAGAACTGTTACTTTGAAAGATTTTTTCCTATAATTTTGAATGATTTCCAACAGTCTCTCTGCCTTGCCTTCAGATATTTAAGTTGACAAGTGCTCAGTGTTGCTCTAAGTTGTCTGTGGATGTGAACTGAAGGTCTTCCTTGTGACCTTCCAAGTGGGCTTGCAGAGCACAGCACATGGGATGTGCTAAGGGGGACAGAGGTGTTGGAGTGGGGAGGCTTTGCATCATCTGGCTCCAGACATTGGAAGTGCTTTGATTAGGAGCTTAATCTCCCTGTACTAAACACAGAATTAGGCTCCTTAGAGGAGAGACTCGGCGTACCTAGACTAGAAGCCTACCTCTTTCAAAATTTTTTCTGAGTTTTGGAATTACAGCATCTATAACATCCCTTCAAAAGATATTAAGACCTGAAAAACCCTGTTTTTGTCAAACTACTGAAAAAGATGGGGCCTAACTCCTCAAGGAGAGGAAGGGAGAAATAATGGAAGCAAAGAAAAGGTAGCTCGGGAACTTCTGTTTTCCCTATGCTGCAATATCCTGCCTTCCAGACTCACCAAGCTATATCGCAAAAACAGAAGGTGGCCAGCTCTACTCCCCAGTTGCCTCTGTAGATGTTTGCCTCTATGAAGTATCACTGTCTGCATTTTCCTCCCCACATCCCTTGAACCTACTTTTAAATTTTAATTTAGTTCCAGGGTTTTGGTAATGTTTAGCTATCATGTTAAACATCTTAATTTAATCCATATATTGTCTTTGAGTGGTAGTAAAAGCTGTCTAATATTAAAGAACTTAAAGAACTAATTTTTCTGCAATGGGAAGGGTTTGAGGTTTGTGTCTCATCACAAGTTTTCCTGGACTGGGTCACTGAGAGTTCAGCTCTATTCCAAGTTTTTCCTAGGTCAAGGTTCTCCTGGCTGCTCACAAAAGACGCTGGTGAGCCTCCTGCACCTCAAGGACTGAAAACATTTTGGCTCCAGCCTTAGCAAACATTGCTTAATTTTTTTTCCATTGTAATTCAAACCTGCGCAAAAATTAATGCTAAGTTAACAGGATACTTAACGTGAAAGGAAATGAGTCAGTACAGAATCCACCTATGGCATGCAAATACAAGAAGCAAGCAGGTGCTTCTTTTTGGCAGCATCATTGTAACTGGTGCTGAAGCATGGGAATAGTAGTGCTTTAACACTGGTGGCGTGTGAAATGTGGTGTGCTTTGTCATCCCTACATCAGGTAAGGAATTCTAATCTCCCTAATATCAAAAGTCAAGTTCTGATTTTGGCTACTCTGCTAAAAACTAAGAAGCTGCTGTCCTTGTATAACTGTAGAAAAATAGTGTCCCTAAAGAGATAGGAGCATAGGCCCTGTAGAGAGACTTGCAAAATCCTTATGCTTGGACAAGGATTAAATGCCTGCTTCTGCTCCCCCTGCAACAGAGCTGAATTTATCTGTAATTTTTGTCTTTATGGTGTCAGGCCCTTCTTGGTTCTGTTTGGGACCAGGGAAGTGAATGGGAAAATGCTAAAACCTGTGAGAGGACCTGAACCCCAGGGGTTGCCTGGTCCAGGCTGAAGGCTCACCAGATGGAGGTTATTAAGCAATCAAATTGGAGAGTGGTTATCAGAAGTAACCAGACTTCTGAACTGCTTGAAGTTATCCTGTCAGGAGTTGAAGTTCACAGGTCAGATCCTTTGTCAGGTTTCCCTGCATCAAGCTTTCAAAGGTGAGAACTAGCACTTTGCAAACTGCCAACATAAACAGCTCCTTTCTTATAACGCTGGCAAATGTCTGCATATGCAGATATATGCATATGTCTCTAATTACCAAAACTACTTTCAGGGTTGGAGTGAAAAGAAAGCCACAAAACCATATCTTTAAACACCCTGATATAAAACCATAAATCTCAGCACACCCAAACTTTGGAGAGTTTGAAAACCTTATCCTGGTTTGGATTTTGTCTATAATGCACATCTCTACTACAGCCACAAGTTCAGTACGCTCATGCCTTTTAGGAGTTATGCAAGAAAATACCCAGAGACAGATTTTTGTAATTAAAATCCTGATTACTGGGGAGATCAGCATGTGATGAAGCAAGAAATGGTGGCTAATATCTGATGTTATCTTGCAAAAAAGAGAGCCCTTAAGCTTGAATTTGTTTAATGCTCATTTGGCTTCCCATATGAACGATACTGATCATCTTTTGACAAGCACTGCTGATAACGAGTGAGAGCAGGAGTGTTACTTGTTTTGGTTTGCATTGCTGAGTGTGACATTTAAAAGCAGAGAAAGGCATTTGTTTCAAACCTTTCATGGAGCTTTTTCAGAGTCAAGCTTCACCTTTCTACTTGTGTGGGACTAGGTGCTTACAGCAGCTGACCAATTGTGACCCAGCATCACCATGTGCTAGGAGACATCTTCTCTAGTACTGCTGAGGGACAGCTCTGTAGCCAGCACTGGTTGTGGTATGCATCTGTAAGAAAAGGTTATATCATGTGTTTGATTTCTGGAACAAGGGACTGGATTTAATGA
>JAVSBS010025461.1:17631-35281 GCA_033124195.1 Coracias cyanogaster | reverse complement strand
TTATCTGAACAGGCTGCCCAGGGAAGTGGTTGAATCACCATCTCTGGATGTGTTTAAGAGTTGTGTAGATATGGTGGTTAGGAACATGGTTTAGCAGTGGACTTGGTAGAGTAGGATTATGGTTGGATCTTGAAGGTCTTTTCCAACTTAAACAATTCTATGATTCTGTTATCTCCATTATCAGCTCTTCATACCACACCTACACTCTCCAGTGACTAACAAAATAAAACAGAAGCACCAGTGCTGCAAGTTTTGATTTATACAATCTGGGAAGCTTGAACTCAGGAAATAATTTTCCCTGCATTTTAAAAAAATACTTTTTAATTGCTGCATTAAACAAAAATACTTGCACTGTCAGGGGCTTGGCAGTTGTGAGAGTGATGCACATTCTTGATGCTAGGCAGTAACGGGCACCATAACGCCTTCTGTCTCGCAGCACCTCATCTGTCACGCTACATCGTGTCTCGGAGCTGTAAGCAATGGAAACTGTTGTAACACTCGGAGAATGTCTGTGATTTACTGCCTATAGGCCAAGTAACCCAACATGTGACATAAATAACTTCACTTACTGATCTGGATATACATATATACCAAATCTGTATATCCAGACATGTGTATCTTCTTCTATGACCTCTCTCACTTGCTACTTGAAAAAAAAGTTTCCCAGGCAATGCTGAGAAAAGAAAAAACAGAGGAAACCCAGGTTTAAAGGGCATGAAATGGGGAAGGTTTGTGTGAAACTTTATATAAGCTCTAGTGCAACTTGTTTTGAGGGGAGAGGGAATGACATTTAGTGCTGTTTTGATTGGGTTTTGGAGATGGCTGGTCATTCTGCGTAGAGCAGAATATTTAAAATATTTTGGCAACATAATCTTCACTAAATGGCATATCTCTGAAAGAGAAGATAGAATCATAGAATCATAGTATGGTTTGGGTTGGAAGGAACCTTAAAGATCATCTAGTTTCAACCCCTCTGCCATTGGGCAGAGACACCTCCCACTAGACTAGGTTGCTCAAGTTCCCCTCCAACCTGACCTGATGACTGGTTTACATTGCTGCTGTAAATCAAGTGTCTCTTCTCAGGGTAGTATATGGAGAAAAATTATTTGTATAGATGCGTACTCTAGTCTCATTCACAGTCTGCCAGGTATGGATCACAAAGGTCCAGCAGCGAATTTTAAGGGGCCTACCGAGCAGTGTGAACTCCCGCCGTGCTGTCGGTCAGTTCGCAGCTCCCGGCGCAGGCACTCCTGGTGCCACGCAGATGGTTTGCATCAGGAGGCAGTTTTGCCCGTGCTATAGAAACACGTGGTTTATATCAGGTCTCAGACTCAGGCACATGCAGGACACTATGTAGGCCACTTCAAAGCAATTCGCCACTGGCATTTGCCCCTGCCACCTGTGCCCAACACCTCTCTCCTCGTTGTTCTTGCCTCCTTCCACTGCTGTTGCCAGTGGTAGTATCCGGTAAAAGCTGTGTTTGATCCCTGCTGGATATGCAGGTTCTTTCTACGCAGATCTCCAGCTGTTCAAAACACATGGTTAGAGTATTCCAGTGATTCCTTATGTATTCAACCTTCTATGTTTTTAATACATTTTTTTAAATTACTGAAGCCACCTATATCTGCATCTATGAGCCAGGGCAGCTTCTCCCAGAAATATATTCCTGGCAACAGTCTTGCGTGTTTAAGTTAAAGATAGGAAAACATTACTGTGTGAGCAGCAGGCATGAAAATACCAAGTTTGAGAAGTAGATAGGCAGTATTCTCCATGATGTTACTATTTTGGAAGAGGGGGAGTATTTAGGAGTACTTGAATATTCAATACGCATACAAATTGAATTTCTTCCAGAGTAAGAGTACTGTGATTATTCTGCAGGAACTGCACGTGAGGGTGCTTGTTCTCCGCCCATGCAGAGCTATTTTGATCCCTTTCCTCATTGACAGTTCCTAACTTAACTTCTCACTAGTTAAAGAAAAAGAAAAGTTACCATAAATATTCTTCTATTAAAGCTTTTTTTTTTTTTTGTAGTGATAACAGTTTAATGATGCTAGCAAGGATTTTTATGTTTGATGTAAAAAGGAGAGCACTTCCAGGAAAAGGATTTCCAGAAACCATTACTCAACGTCTCTGCTGAAATTGCTGATGAAGTATGATAATGCACAAGGCTTCTTCCTTCAAAACTACCCGGAGACATCATCACCACTCCATTGTCGTTTGTCCTAAGTTCCAGTTGCTGACACCAAGATCTGCTTTGTGACACCACCTCTGTTTGAGGTTTTAAGTGCTAATTAATGGCGCTTTCTTCTGTGCCTACACTAGAGGTTGGTTTCATGCCCAAACAACGGTGCCCTGCAGTATGCTTCCTCTGAAACATCTTATTATGGTGTGTGTGGAATGAAACAAGGCCGACAGGCCTCTTTCCCTATCATCTCTGGTCTTGGTGACCTCTTTAAGCATTACACATTTCGTAACAGTCGTAATCTTTACAACCGATACAGTACTTAACGCATGTGGTATCTGAAGACAACCAGGCTGCATTAGTGGTAGCATATGTACACGGTATATAAAATAATGATCTTTACTTGTGAATGTGACATACAATAACTGTATTAGAAATAGTGCGGTCAGCAGGACTAGGGCAGGGATCGTCCCCCTGTACTCGGCACTTGTGAGGCCACACCTCGGGTACTGCATTCAGTTTAAGAAAGATATCGAGGGGCTGGAGCATAGCCAGAGACGGGCAGCAGAGCTGGTGAAGGGTTTAGAGCACAGGTCTTATGAGGAGCAGCTGAGGGACCTGGGGTTGTCAGCCTGGAGAAAAGGAAGCTCACAGGAGATGTTCTTGTTCTTGACAACTCCCTGAGAGGAGGTTGTAGCAAGGTGGGGGTCGGTCTCTACTCCCAAGTAACAAGTGATAGGACAAGAGGAAATGGCCTCAAGTTGTGCCAGGAGAGGTTTAGATTGAATATTAGGAAAAATTTATTCCCTGAAAGGGTCGACAAGTACTCAAACAGGCTGCCAAGGGAAGTGGTGGAGTCACCATCCCTGGAGGGATTTAAAAGCCGTGTAGCTGTGGTGCTGAGGGACATGGTTTAGTGATGACCTGGCAGTGATGGTTGGACTTGATAATCTTAAAAGGTCTTTTCCAACCGAAACCATTCTATGATTCTGTATTCTAGTGTAAACCACACTCCCTTCAGGCAAGCACGCAGCAATACAAGAAATATTCGCAGGATGAGCCCCCTGAGGTGTACGAGATCGCTTTATTAATCTTTTTTACACACACACTCCCGCCACGCTTCAGAGCAGCCTCTGAAGGTCTCTCCCCAGCGGACAGAACCCCCGGGGGCCTGCGGTTCAGCACGGGCTTCCCGCAGCCACGCCTGAAGGCCTGCGCCGGCAGCACCCCGCGGGGCCGGGGCCGGGGCCGGGCCTGGGCCTGTGGTGGGGCTGGGGCCTGGCTGACGGCCGCGGCCAGGCCCTGCCGCGCTCGGCCCCGGCGCCGGCAGGAGGCTGTGGCGCAGACGGGCGAATCTTCCCGGGCTGCTGGCGGCCAATCGGCGCCGCCCGGGCCCGCCCGCCGCCTCGGGGCCCGCCCGGCCCGCTGCCCCGCCGCCGCCGGGGCTGCTGGGAGCGGTAGTTTCTTCCTGCCCAGCTCCGCGGGTGACCGCGGCCGGAGGACTACAGCACCCAGAAGGCCGGCGGGCCACGCTCGCCGTCCCGCGGCGCTCGCTCCGTCAGCGCCTACGATCCCCAGCGCGCTCCGCGGCGCGGCGGCGGGGACCGGGAAGGAGAATCCGGTCCGAGAGGGAGCGGGCCGGCGGGGCGCGGCTGCGCAGAGCGCGGCTTCCTGAGTGTCTGGTGGCGGCGGCCATTTTGTGGTGCTTCTTCCCTCTCCTGTTCGGGCTGCGGTGTCGGGACCTGGCGAGGGGGCGAGACGGAGCGGGGGGAGCCGGGGCCCTCACCCTCACCTTCCCTTCGCCTCCCTGCGCGGCGGAGCCCCCCTCCGGCGCTGCCCCCGGGTGCGGCTGAGAGCGGCGCTCGCCCACCATTATGGAAGACGACGGGCAGCCCAGGACCCTGTGAGTGGGGAGGGGACGGCGAGGAAGCCGCGGGGCCGAGGCGAGGGGGGTTCTGGGGGTGGAGGGTGAGCTCCGGCGGGGCCCGGGGCGGAGAGGGCCGGGCCGGCGGTGGAGCGAGGCGGGGAGGGGGGATGCGCTCCCGGAGGCGTGCGTGGCCGGGCCGCGGTGGGGGCGGGGAGAAGGGAGAGCGGGGCCCGGCGGGGTGCGGAGGGCGCTGGGGTCCCGGGGGAGCGGAGGGAGGCGGCGGGTGGGCGGGAGAGGAGGGGAGAGCGTGCGAGGAGAGAGCGTGCGAGGGAGGAATGGGGAGCGGGGTCCGGAGCTGCCCGTGGGGAGGGGGAGCGGCTGTCGGCCGAGGAGCGGAGGGAGGGGAGAGGAGAGCGCAGCTGCCAGCAGCCCAGGCGGGCAGGGCTCAGGCTTGCGTTGCACCGAGAAGACACGGGGAAAGCGGAGCTGCCGCCGTGCTGGCGGCGAAGAGACTCGGGCTTTCGCTGGGTCAGTGTCCGGGGGGTGTAGGCCGGGGGCAGCCACGCTGCCCGGCCTGCGGGCACAGGCCGCTCCCGGGGCTGGGTCGGGTCGCCCAGTCGCCTTCACAGCGGTCCCGGCGATGGGAAAGTTCTTTGTGTTCTCCCGGCGGTGGGTGGGATGGGGAACGCCATAAAACGAGACTCTCCATAGCGGGCAGATAGGAAAATTGCTTTTCCCTCCAGTATTTTACAGTGTGGTTCAATAACAGCCTCTTGGGCCCTGGCAAAAGAAATAACTGTGCGTTGACCATGTGTCTCTAGGTAGTGTTTAATCGGTTGGTGGCTGTCATCTGTTTTCTATTTTAAAATATAATTTCGAGCTTTTTTGGTTGCTATTAAGTTCTTTCCAACTATGCAGGTATGGTTTTGATGGATTTTCTTTGTCCCGTTGCCTTATATAAGGGGGGCTAGTAAGTACAAGCAGACACTTGAGAGCCTGTCATTCTTTTGTCGATTATTATAACTAGTTCATAGATTTACAGTTTCCAGTTGCCAAAGGATGTTATGTGCTGTATGAACAGTTCAGTGTTCGGGCTGTCTTACGAGAAGGGCAGTCACAACAGTACAATGTTCAGGCTGCCCGTAGGAGAAACACAGCTCAAGACAGGGCAAATAACGTCTTTGTCTATTTAGTTTTTGGGACAGTAGCTTTCATAAAGGCTTTCCAAGATAATTTGGATTGAATGCCACTTTAAAGAAACTACTGAAATGGAGTAAAATATCTCTGAATTTTGTTTCCACTGCCAAAGTGATGACTTGGCATTTAAGGCTTTTCAAGGCAATTTGTGTTTTTTCTCCTTCTTGTGTCTGCAAAAGTTCTGTTAACTTATGTGTGATGTAGTGTAAGTACTTAACTTACTCCTTGCTCCCTGAGATGCATAGTTTAAATAAGCATATCTTAGATGCTCTTTGTTTTGACTACCCAAATGGTCAGAGTTTGCTTGGCCCTGATAGTGGACATAGTTTTCACAGTGTTGCTTTAGAATCAGAGGAGGGAAAAGGGCAAAGTTACAGTGTTTTACTCAGTTTTATTTACAAGGTTCCTCTCTTCCTGATTGGCTTCTCATTTTTAAAATAAGAGCCATATGTAGACTAAGTTTTAAAATGTTCTTTTACTGCTGATAAGTTTTGGTACTAAACTGGGAGTTGCTTCTTCATACTAACGCATTCATCAATTACTTGACTTAGCCAAAAGGCACTGACAAGATAAAAGTTACAGTTGTACTAAGATGTCTGGAATAGCGTTTCTACTGATGCCTGAGATGTTTTCTTGCACACTTGTGACTCTCTAATTTGTCAAACTAATAAACAGCATTTACAGTAATTTCCTAGTAGTTTTGTAGTAACCACAGTCATATACAGTTACTTGAGGGCTTTTTTCATAGAACACAGAAATTCCGCCGCAGCATTTCTTACATCTCCCTCCTGTCCCTACTTTTACCTGAAATATCTTTAAATTTAGAAATGCAAGTTGTGTTTTAAAGATTGTTACCCTGGATAATACTTTTCATGTAGAGCAGTTATGGTTTCTCATATAAAAAAACCTCACTGGTCTCCCAAGAACAACTAGTAATATTGTGAGCTGAACTACTTGTTTTTGTTTATTTGTTTTTATGGGGAAGTAAGTGAAGAACAATTTGTTTCAGTAGCTGTTTGACCACATGCATAAGCAGTTAGTTGATAGTTGAAGTGATACTTTATGAATGTCTTTGGTATTTCATTTATTCCTTCAGGAAAGAAAAAAATAAACCTGTCGATTAGGACATTTTCTTTTTTAACACTTGCAAGCAATTTTTTAAATGATAAAAAGAAAAAACCCACCTAACCACTGTTCATCTGACATTTATGCCTATCTGAAATATCTCGGGAATAATAGTTGTTTCCATTTGCAGTGCTTACAGGGCTGTTCTGTTGTTTTCAGTCATGACAGGTCAGTCATGAACCTCTAAGAATGCAAAATATTTTCTGAGGTTTAATATAGAAAATAGACATCTTTTGCATTTTGATTTCTCACATTTCATGACTAGTAGGCCTTTATAGAAATGAGAAGAATAACATTCATTATTTTCTGCCAAAAAGTGTTCCTTATTCCTCTAAAAAATTTGAAGATTACTTGAGAAGGGGGGGCGGGGGGCTTGTAGGATTTGTGACACCCTTTGATTCAGATGTGATGTTGAAAATTCACAACGTGTAATTTTTTTAACTCGTCTGAAAATGAACTGTGGGCCTCTGTTTTGTTTTGTTTTGTTTTCTTTAACAGACAACTTGAAAGCTCTGTTTTCTGAGTGTTGTTGAATCTCCCTCCATCACAAGCTGTATCAAGGTCCTGTTTCTACTTTAAAGTGGAAACTAAACTCAGAAAAAGTGTTGCTGATGTTATCAGCTGTCACTGATAATGGAAGAAAAGTTCCAAATTTTTATGTTGTTCATATTCATGGTCTTAGAGAAAGACGGAGCAACTTGCAGTATTTGGTGACTGCTCATGAAGTTATGAGCATTGCTGTGTTATATTCTTAGTGTCATGGGCTTTGGATATGGTGCATAAATAAGACTTCAGCTGTGAACCGAGAGCTGGATTCACTTCTCTTACACTTCCTTCCAGTTCAGGTCTCTTGTAGAGGAATATTGTCTGCTAATGGAGTCCACAGAGTGGATTTTTCTTGGCATCCAGCGGTTCCCTAGTGCTAGGCAGAGATGCTCCTAGACTTTCTATGGGCTTTTCACATCACTGACCTTATTGCTTGTCATACTTTCTGCCGTGTCATGCATGTTGTCTGTGTGAGTGTGAAAGCATATTTACTATCTTTCCTCCAAATAGTATGTAGAGGAGTTTTGTGGACCTAAAAGTAGTGGCTGGAAGTGTCTCTGTCTTCCCTGCCTGTCTAGGATACAATAAAAACCTGTTTACCTTCACAAAGACGATTTTTCTGTTCAAGCCAAAGAGTTTAATTCTAAAACTCATTACTTGCTGATATGTGCCTCTTTTATTCTTTAGATAATTCTGCAGGATCTATGAATTTCAAATACAGTTTGTTATTCTTTGTGTTGTCAACAGCGTTCAAAGGTGTAAAATATTGAAATTTATATCAGAAGATGTGTGTGTGTATATATATATGGTTTGGGTGGGGTTTTTGTCTGTGCTTGTTAATTGGTATTTAAGTGCTTTAAACTTATAGATGGGAACATACACTGTTCCCTGTGTGCAAAAAGCCACAACTTTTGCTGCCCTGTCACATTAACCAAGACAAGAGCCTGTAAAAGTATAGTAAATGCTGCTTCTCTGTGGGGTTTTGTAATTTTTTAGAAGTTTGAATAATATATTCTCTAGAATGTAACAAAATGATGGAAATGCCATGCAGTAGCATGTTAAAAGCTGTATGTTTTCTTCAGGTGTGGTTCTGCTTGCTTTGGTTTCATGAAGTAGAATAGAAAATATGATGTTCTATCATGTATAAATAGAGCTGGAAAGGGGAAAATGGATGTACCAATAGGCTGGCTATGTGTGGCCGGTGATTAGCATCACCTAAGGAAAGTTTAGTGTTTCCAGAAAGGTTTTTGTTTCTAATGTGCTGAATATATTTCCTCCCTTAGTATACAAGATTTGAATAGTATATAACTGAAGATACTTGCTTGTATGGTCTTTTAAAGTCATCTTTAACTGTACTGAAGGAGATAATGTCACTGCAACCTGCTTTACTTAAAAGGCATTACATTAACCATCAAGTCTTATTTTTTAGTGCATTGTTTCAAATTTGTAGAAACAAATGTATTTCTGTCTTTTACATGTAGTTCAAGAGATTTGGGTCTCTCTGGATGTTGTCCTTGTTACATGAACCTTTTATTTTGAATTATTCTCAGCGTGTGTATTACTCAAATTTCAGAGTTAGCAACTTGTGGAAGGTATTAGTGCCTGCTGACTGTGGAAAGATTAAACATGGAGGCAATATTTATTATATACATTTAGAGAATTAGTGGAGTGTTAGGACTTTACATCCCATTTGAATCTAGCGGTCAGGCGGGCCAGAGTTACACTGATTTTCATGAAGAGACAACTTGTTTCATAGCTGAAGTTTACGATGCAACGTTCTCACTCACAGCTACCTTGGTGAAGACACGGTGTTGGAAAACGACCCAGTATTTGCTAGCAGTTAGTGTGTTTTACCTTCATTGCAGAGATTTCTGAGGAATGGCTTTTCCTGGCTTTGTCAGACCAAGAGGAATTCTTCAGGTTGCTTTTCAGAGTTCTCGCGTTTCCAAAATACATACGAATATTATGCAGAAGAGGCTGAGATTTTGCTCTTCTGTAGCGTTTATTGTACCCCTTACTCTATCTGATTTTGCAATAGAAATAATGTTAATAGGACATCACTGTATTTCATTTCACATCAGTGCTACTTTACAGGTGCCTATATCAGTGGATTGTTAAGGCACGGTGTTAACTAATACTGCTTTACAACGAAGGAAACAAGCGCTAGTATTAAGTTCACAGTAGTATTGACAATTTGTGGGAATTCCTACTGGCATTTACATTTTCTACCTGATTTTTAGTAGTATCTACAAAGGTTAATCTGTTAATAATATATTAATAGTAATATGTTAATAATCTTTAAAAGCATTAGTGATCTAATCACAATTTAATCTTGGTGAATGATTAACAAAAAATTTAGTTAAGGTTTCAGAAAGAAGGTATGGATGAATGTTTAACTGTTTTCAGAATAGAGAATTGAGAAGTCGGTGAGCTGGGCAATTTGTCCTGTAATGGGTCTTAGAGAATTCTGCAGTTTTTCACTGCTTTACTGAAATGCTTCTTAACAATACAGGATGCAAATATAGCTTCTATTAATGACTTATTTTGATTCGTGCTTATTTAGTAAGAAAGTAATGAGTACAGGACAGCTTATAATGGATGTTTCTGTGTACAGGTGATGTAATGTGTAAGAAACTCACAGCAGTTAAGTCCTGACTGAGAAAGTGCAGAACTGTTTTGTAGTCATTGAAAGAATAGCAACATAAACACAAATCTGCTGGTATCATTGTGTAGCGTTCAGGTGAAAACAGTGTCCATTTTAATTTTGCTGAAACTACATCAGAGTCCAGCTGTAAAGCACAAATTAAGTTTCAGAAGTTTTGAAGGGATGCCTGTTAAGCAAAAGAAGCATGTGCTTACATTGCTGGACTCAAAAGAATTTGGCTTATGCATAGACCAAGAACTGCTGGTTCACATTTATTTTCACTGAAGTGTATTAACAGCTCCGACTGACTTCAGTTTACTGTGTTATGACATTCTGTAGTAGATCAGAGTAGAATGAATAAAACGTATATTGTTTCAACAGCTACATCACATAAGTTCTGCTCGTGTTATTGGTTGCATTTCAATACTTCGTCTTGGCAGGCTTGCTTGTAAAGATAAAGAATGTCCCTGTGCTGATGACTTTGGAGTTCTGTTGCTGTGATGAGCTCTTAACTGATCACTTTGCTTACAATTTGATTATAAGTTAGTCACTTTTTTACGAATTCCGTTTTGTGTGCATGACTCTGAGCCATCTCTGTGACCTGGTTTTACGTTTTGTGAGTGTAAAATGTAGCAGAGTATCTAGAAGTAGTTCTAGAACTCTGCTGTTGGATTTCTGGCTGAGTAAATCTAGGCCTATCTACACTTGACAGGTATTTCAAAACTTGGAATAATTTCTAAGGTTTTATAAATAAAAATGCCAGGAAGTGTGGGTGATATTAAAATAACACTGGCAGAATTTTGGGGAGTTTTACAGAGGTGGTAGCTGTTGAGATGGATGCTGTGCAGAGCATAAATTGCCTTGCCTATTGCTGAGTGGGCTGGTTTTCCAAATGTTCAGGAAAACAGAAAAATGGAGTTGGGCACTTGCAAGGCAGCGCAATTTATGTCTGGGAGCTGCTACAGAACTAACAGGAGTTAGGTGTGGGTTTGTACCCGAGTTCAGAAGTAGTCTTGATTAGATGCTCAGCGGGAAGTGGAACTTAAAACATCTTTGCCCAGTTTGTTGCTTATTCTACCCAACATTCTTGAGCAGCGTTCTTTCTGCTTTTGCCATTTTGTTGCCAAAGGAATGATTGGCACTAGGTATTGGTGTCCGGTATTGTCTGAACTAAGCTTCATGTTCTCGGTTTTGTGGCCAACTTCATGATTTAAAAACGATGTGAATGCTGCATTAGACTATATAATGAAATAATTAGTAAGTCCCATCTTTAAGATACCTGGGGTATTTAAAGGGATATTTTTCGTAGTCATTTAAGATTTTGAAATTGTAGTTGCATTTGAAAAGATGAAAAATTCTGGTTTAAAATGTTCTTTTGTTTGTTTGTTTCCTTATGTAGCTATGTAGGAAACCTCTCCAGAGATGTGACTGAAGTTCTTATACTTCAGTTATTCAGCCAGATTGGACCATGCAAAAGCTGTAAAATGATAACAGAGGTAAGACCTTCCCCACCCAGGGGAGTAGCAAATCTAACATAACGTAGGATAAAGTTGTGCAAAATAAATGGGAGTTGGGGGCTTCTTTTGATATTACTGGTAGTAGTTTTTTTCAGGTTGGTTGTGTTTGGCTTGAGGGATGACTTTTTGCAGAAGAGACCTGTTGTTGTGTGCAGTCCTGTACTTCTGCCTGCAGCCCTGACACACCTTTTACCAGCTGATGAGATTCCACTTTGTTGAAAAGATGGTTACCCCCTCTTTTCAGAACCACATTGTTCTGATGATCAGAAGCCTTATTCTTGCAAGTGATATTCCTGGCTATTTCGTACATTTTTCACTTTATTCGAACATGAGCCTCAGTAATTCTTTCCCTCTCAAGTAAACGTCTTCACTATGGATGAAAAGTAAAAAATCCTTCAAAATAAATATTGCTCTTCCTGAGTCTCTTCTGTGGAAGTGCAAATAGTTCTTGTCTGCACCTTTCTGTTCTTGAATGAATTTTTTTCTTGAAACAAAGTGACAAAACTTCCATAGTATTCCAGATAAGGTCTTTTGTGCAATGTGTTGGTAAGTATGAATACTTTCTTCACTCCATTGTAAGTAGTCTGGTCTGTTTAGGGTTGGTAGCCATGTCTGTGGTCTTGCTGACACATCCCAGGCAACTTCTCGCTCCCTAGTGTTTTTCCTTTCTTCTGCATCTGTAACTGCTAAACTTCCAGCAGGCAGGGCCTCATTGGAACTTTTGTTAGGTTCAATCTTTGATTCTTCAGCTCTGGTTTTCTGTATGCTCTTCCTACTTTTTACTACTTAAGCTTCGTACTAACTTGTGATTCCAGATATCTTGAGTACAGTCACATTATTTTTTTGGTGAAGCTTAGTGAAGGTATTAAGAAGCAATTCTTGTGGCCAGACTTCTTTAAGAATGCTGCTAGTAACCCCTCTGTGGTTTTCTTTTCCTTTCACTGTGACACGCTGCTTTTTTGGATTTTACCTGTTTATTATCCACCTGATACTTGTTTAATCACTCACTCTCTTTGTTGTAACTAATATTTCCCACGTAGCACTTTACTAAAACTTTTGAGTGAAGATAAGAGCTCTGCCACATTTACACAAATTTACTGAAGAAAGATAAGGAAACAGAAGGATAACAGAGCACAGTTTTTAGTTTTTCTCTGAAGAAACAGTTTGGCTTGTCATACACTCTTCAGAAATAAGGTGCTGCTGCCACAACCTTCGGCTGATGGAGAGGTGTTAGCATCAGCTTGATTTCTTGAGAACCAGATGAGAAAATCCAACACTCATTTTACCTTGATTTAGGTTTTCTGGTTTTAAGATTGTACATAAGCATAGGAATACTTAGCGAGACGATGGAATAAGTAGATAAACAAAAAGCTACTCGCAGCTATATTCAGTTGTACGGAGGTGAACGCACTGGGCTGACCTTAGCACCTGTCACCAAGCAGTCAGCAAGTGCAGGTTGGATTCTAGACAGGAGCTGGCCTGCAGCTGCAGCTATTTTAAATGTCATAGTACCTGTCTGTCCTTCTAATCAGCGTGGTGTTAACTTGCCGTAGGCACTGAGTTACTGGTTCTTACCTCCGTGTTATTATTCCCACCATCAGTCAAGTTTATACCTGAATGTTTTCAAAACTTCTGTGGTTTTTTTGTTTCCCCCTTTAGCCAGCTCTGTGAACTGTTTGCTCACTCTTTTTCATTTCTCGAGTGTGACATGAATATGTCAAGTGTTTAGAGATTTCAGGTGTTTGTTTGGGGGTATGTAATACTCAGTGGGTCCCGTGACGAGCATTTGCAGGTAGCTTGAACACCTAAAGATCTGGGCATCTGCAAAAGAAGCTCTTCTCATGTTCAGACAAGCTCTTCGTGCTACAGAAGACCTCCCCACAATCTAAAAGTCAAATTGCACTTCAGTGCAACTGCACTAAAACTGCTGAGGCCTTAAATAGATTTCCCAAATCTTGTTTTCATTGCAGCAGGAAAATAGTATGAGAAGAGGGGTGAATTAAGGCTCCCTGTTTTGGGGCATCTGGGGTGAGTGTGCTTTTAGAGCACTTCTTGGCTGTTGTGGCTTATGCTTTTTCTATGGTCTCAGGTGTATTTTGTCTAGCTGTTCATTTTGCATCAGTTAGAGGCACTACTGTCAGTGTTCAGGATAATTTCAGACTACTTGATCGCTTTGGGTATAGAAGGGCCTTATGATCAGTTCAGCTATTCCATCTTAACTTCCCTTGTTCAGGTGTAGGCAGAACTGTGTTTAAAGATGATGAGGCAGAATTGGAATTTCTTGGTCCGTATAAGCATGTATGAATTTTCAGAAGCGAAACAGTAAAACTGCTAAAAGCTTACTCTTAATTTGTGTTAGAGCTGTGCTCTACCTGACACTGAGGGAAGTTGCTATGCAAGAACAGTGATGCCAAAGCAGTTTTTTTACGTGTTAGACCTGTCCTTGCCCATGCAATAAATAATTTGTTTAATATTAGTGTTTATCATCTTCTGGTCCATGTACACGCAGAGTAATTAATGTAGGTATTTTTGTGTAAAGGCCTATGTGTACTCATTACATTTTAGGCAGATAAAATCCGACATTAAAGTCAGCATTCTAATCCTCATTTCTACTTGATCAACTTTTCTGAAAGCTTCTACCTTCTTTGCACTTCATTCTCTGGTACATGTAATGCTTCAGTGAGCTTTGTCTGTCAGGTTTTTTTAAAGGTGATTCAATAAGGCATCCTACAAAAACCAGTTATACCCAAGATTTTTGGAGTAACAATCAATTAATATATTTTTCCTTCAATCAGGCTATTTTGAGTCCTTTTACAGCGATATTTCCCAGTTGCTGGGTATAATTGTTTTTTTCACTTGAGACTGAGAATGTGCAACTTCGGAGTTGCTGTCTGCTAGTGATTTTCAGGCAAATAAAAGGAAAGACTTCCTGAGTAGGAGCAGAGAGAAGGTTGGCAAAACTGTATCTGCGGAACAAACCTTTCAAGCTTTGAGTGTATATATATGAGGCAGAAGACTTTTTTCTTTTGCTTTTTTTCTTCTCTCCATTCTTCCCAGTTTTTTCCTCCTTTCCATCCAGTCTGCAGATCACTTTTCTGGTAGTTGAATTATTTTTAGTTTACTAAACTTAAAGTACTGAGCCCTTGTACAAAGTAAACTATACTTCAGAAATTGCTAGACCTTTAAAAAAGTCCATCTTAATTCTTGCATTTAAGTGTAATGTCAAAGGCTATTTCATAAATCTAATGCAAATGATTCTTAAAGTTTCTAGCTGTAAGTAATATATTTTCCTGGATTTTCTTCTCAGCAACCCGATAGCAGAAGGGTCAACTCTTCTGTTGGATTTTCTGTTTTGCAGCATACAAGCAATGACCCTTATTGCTTTGTGGAATTTTATGAACACAGAGATGCAGCTGCTGCATTAGCTGCTATGAATGGGAGAAAAATTTTGGGAAAGGTAAGTTGCTTACATTGTAACCTTAGATTTAAGGTATGTAGGGTCATGTAAAAATATGAATAAAACTGTGAGGCGTTTGTTTTGTTGATGTTTACCAAGGTTAAATATAGTTAGAATAATTTTTTGACTAGCTTAAAGTAAGTCTTGTTTAAGAAATGTCATTTGTGATGTTCTGATTATAACAGCGTTTTATATTGAATGATGATGATGTGTAAACATTGACAGTTGTAACACACCCTTGAATGAACTTAAATGTGAGGATTTTGTGAATTTTTACTAAATCTTATACTTATTTTCAGGAGGTCAAAGTAAACTGGGCAACAACACCAAGTAGCCAGAAAAAAGATACATCCAGTAAGTAAAGTAATGCCACAGTATCACTTCTACACAAATGCTTCTCAACGTGGTAATAATTTGTCATAAATGCATTTATATGTAACTTTTCTCCTTCCCATCTTGTGTTCAATAGAATTTTGCAAACTAATTCTTCTGTTTCTGCTTTGCAACTGGGGAAACTGGAGTGGACAGATTAAATTGCTGCTGCTCATCAAGTGGAGTCCTGGGCGCTGCTGGTTCCCAGTGCTATGTGCAGAGCATCACTTTCTCAGGAGTTGAAATTTTAGATAGCAGTTAAATATTTGATTAGTAAATTATTTATTTTCAGATCACTTCCATGTGTTCGTTGGGGATTTAAGTCCAGAAATAACAACAGAAGACATCAAGTCAGCATTTGCTCCTTTTGGTAAAATATCGTAAGTATCATAATAAACATTTCCAATATCAGTTAGAAAATATGACAGTGCAAATGTTTCTGAGTTGAAATGTTATTTCTTGTCGTTCTAGATAATTTTTCTGATGTTAACTTTCTCGTGCTGGGTGGGCAGTTAAGGGGTTATGGTTTCATCTGGGTATCTGTCATGGTTGTAAATACAGTAATGTAATTGTGCTCCGGTTTTGCTGAAAGCGATGTGCTTTTAACCTAATTTCTATGCTAATGTCCTTCAACTTTTTATTAAAATTCAATTACTGTTCTAAAATGTGACTTTTTGTTGTTCAGAATGTGTGCAGGGTAGTGACTTGACAACTGGCATATGTTGCATCCTCGGTGTATTTTGTATGCGTTGAAACCACGTTTTATAGGCAGTAGAGAACTGGGCAATTCTAATATAATTTTGTGAAGCAGCTAGTGGAATAACTTGTGAATGTTTTGAAAAAAAGCTAATACGAGAATGAAAACTGCTTTTTGGATGATAATGGGATGAATTAAGATTACAATATTGAAATGAATGGTGGATTTACGATATGTGCACATTTCTGCCAGTTAAGAGAATGTTTCTTTAAACTTCTCTTAGATAATTTGGGTGATACTCAATCACCTGGTGTTTTAATTGAACATATTTAACATTACAAGAATCCTTGTGAGTGCTAAGCACGTATGTCCTTAAGAGTAGTGCTGCAAAAAAAAGCCTGTTAATGTTCTATCAGTTGATCTTTATAAAAATCTTTCAAAGTTGCCCATGAACGTTTTTGTACTACTTTACAGGAGTATATTTCTAAGAACAAAATTCTTATTTTTCTCTTGTTCTGTACGCATATTTTTAAATGAATCATAAATCTTATTTCTTACCTCTGCTATTTTGTTTACTTTGCTTTTTGTCTCTTAATGTGGTAAGTAGTACTGTTTTAAAAATCAATTTAAAGAGAATAATTCAGGTTTCTGTTTCTCACTCTATATTTATACCTGAGACCTGCAGTTTTTCTAAAGTCCAAGTCACAATTAAAAGTAATAGCATTCTGGTTATTTTGCAGAATTGCTCATAAGAATGGACAGGATCTTGAAGGCTAACTGCAAGGAACTGTGCACACTGGAACTCAGTTGTAGATTTTTTCTCATTTCTATTTATTCTTATTATACATTATTTATATATACATATTTTAGTATTTACATTTTAACATTCTATATTCAGTGCAGTTCTATATTTCCAATCATTTTAACTTACTCACTAAAATTTCTGTGTAAATTTGTTGTTTTCGTACTGGTGTGCTTAGCATTGTTGTTAGTTTTATTCTCCTTTCTTAAATTTCTGAAAATGTCAATTTTTCAAAATTTACAGCTACCCAAACTCCAAAATGATGGTAGAGAATTGACCAAGAAAAATAAAGAAATCTGTTAACAGGCCATGTATGCCTTTTAATTCCTATTTTTTCCTCTTTTTCGATTTTTTAATATTTCATATATTTTGTATCACTAGGCAGAAGACATTTAACTATTTAGAAAATGCATGGTAAATTAGATAGAATTGTTACAGTAATTTATAGAACAGTAAACCTTAGAGGACCCTAGCCAATAGAATATTAGAAAAGGAAACTTTGTTTCTCTTATACTTCAAATTTGAACATTCTAGTTTTAGCCAGTATAGGTTATGTGGATAGGTTGCATGTTTATTACATGTTATTTTTTTTGTCCTACTGCTTTTTTCTAACAGGTAAAGAAGCAATAGGGAGAGTTCAGGAATGACTGTAGTTTTAGGGCTAACTGAATTTATAAGAAAAAATTATGCTCACAATACAGTGTGTGTGGTTCCTTTTAGTTTTTATTTTGCAGGTTATTAATATTACCCTCATATAGCTGTGCTTCTTTTCACAGGGATGCACGGGTAGTTAAAGATATGGCAACTGGAAAGTCAAAAGGCTATGGTTTTGTATCTTTTTATAACAAACTGGTGAGTAGTCACAATGTAGATGTAAAATAATTGCCTATTTTCCACTTACAGTTTTGCCCCTTTGTTTATATATTCGCTGTGTGTCAGACTTGTCCAGGGGAAATAAATTTGCACGTACAGGGCAAATTTACTTTAGTCAAAAACTTGTGTTATTTATGGTTAAGGATTGAAACAATTCAGATGACAGCAATGAGCTGAGAACATTGCAGATTCCAGGATGTAGAAAGCTCTTGTGGGTGTGTGAGGGTAGTTCGGCTTATTCTGTGGAACCATCTCTCGTACAGCCCCATCTGCAGTGCTTTGGGTCTCTCGACTGTGGCAAGGGGAGGGAGGGAGCCGCGGGTCTCCTCTGCCGGCCCCCAGCATCCGCCCGAGGGGCGCCCCCGGCTGCC
>JAVSBS010025461.1:0-17531 GCA_033124195.1 Coracias cyanogaster | reverse complement strand
GTGAGACACTGGAACAGGTTGCCCAGGGAGGTTGTGGATGCTCCATCACTGGATGTGTTCAGGGGCGGGTTGGATGGAGCTTTGAGCAACCTGGTCTAGTGGGAGGTGTCCCTGCCATGGCAAGGGTGTTGGAACTAAATAGTCTCTAAAGGTGCATTCCAGCCCAAACCATTCTATGATGTATTTGCTGGAGCTCTGCTTCTCAGTAAAGCTCTTGGTTGATCCTTTGCTTAAGTTGCTAGAATATTTTAAAGTGTAGGATGATTCTTTCTATCCAGTAGTTAATTTGCAGCTAAGAGTTGATTCTGTCCTTCTAAAAGCATTTTGCTTATGCATATTGTAAATTGGAAGGGCGTTCTTGGTTTTGCGTTGCTGTTACATTATGACTGATGTTACGTACGCTTAGGAATAGGTGGTTTTGCCAAGTGCTTAGTATCCCTTTCTGACACAGATATTAAAGATGTTATTTGTAGGATTTAATCATTATAGCACTGATAAAAATAGCCCTGTGCCCAACCATTTCTAGCAATGCAGTTGACTCAACTCTTGGTCATTTGGAAATTAAATACCTGTTTGACAGCATGAAAGACTGTGAAAATTCATTGGAAAATTGAGCTGTATGTGTCTAGAGGTATGTTTAGCATAATACGGGGAAACTGCGTAAACATTTTTCCTTAAATATTTTGCATAGGAAAAGCACAGTTAAGGATTTTAGGCATGTAAACCTGTTGGTGTGGTCAGGAGCCCTACATGTCAAGGCTCTTTTTCTGTCTTCTGTAACAGTTACCTGGAGTTAAATCATAATCCGAAGGAAAAGTTGGTATTTCTTTCTTCAGTTTTGCAAGTGCCATAAGATATTGAATGCCTTGATTTAGTTCATTTTTAACTTACACTTTGTTTATTTTGCATTGCAGCTGAAATAGGGGAATAACTGTCTCATTTCCTTGTACCCCTTTTCCTTGATCATATGGTTGTGTCTGGTCTCTCTGACTGTGGGGGAAATGTCAGGGAATGCAAGTTACTGGATTCTATTAAGGCTGAGCCATAAAAACTCCAATTTAAAATCTATATTCATTCTGCAAAATTAATGGATGGGTTCTAAATGTAATACTAAAAGGTACTTCTAAAACCTAGGTTCTGATTGCTGTTTGCTCAAACAGTAGCTGCACCTAGGGTTATGGCATAACCATCCTGAGCTGATAGTTTAAGGTCTCTTTTTCAGAATTTCTTGCCACCCTGCTAGATTTGGGGAAGTGGGATCTATTCCCAGACTTCAGGTGCTCCAGCCTGAGGTCTTAATGCACATCCCACAGTTATGACAAAATTAAACTTCTGCATTGAACGGGAACAGTTATGGTGTGGGATCCGTTCCATTTTCATCATAGCTGGCACCCTCAGGACTGGCAGCAAGATTCACTAGAGCTGGTTTCCTTTCCTAGGCAGTTTGTAACTTAATCGTGATGTTTTGGGAGCGAGGGTGCTTGGATAACCTTGGGTTTATTTCTTGTTTATTGCCTGATGATTAGGTTTTGACTTTTAGGTTGTTTTTTTTCCTTATTGGTCATCTCTCAATTTCTTTTTTGTATTTATGTATTGCCTTCAAAATGAGCACTCTGTAATTAAAACTTAGGAGGGCCAAGGTCAGGATTGGTTTGAGTTTGAGAGGATCTGCTACAGCTGGAATCTTTCAGTGGAGGCAGGACAACACTAGCTTCTCACCTTTAACTTGTTCAAACGTTCTCCTTGCCCCTTGTGCTTGGCATTTTCTTGATTAACCTTTGTGCCCTTAGAAAAGCATTGCAAACGTGTGTTATTTACTCCACCTCTCTTCTTTCAGAGCGATGGGGGGAAAAAATTGCTTCTTACAAGTCTTAGCAAACTTATTCCTTGCTTATTAGATGTTTCTGCTTGCAAGGTGAACTTAAAGATTGTCTTTTAATTCACGCTTGAGATAAGAAGCAAAGTCACATGGGCCGTGGACTCGTGTCATGTGTTTTCATACAGTGACTGTAATATTTAGAGAACTTAAAAAGCAGTCAATGCTCAGACATACATCAGGTGCCTCCGGAGGGCAGAGCAGAGGATGGGACATGGGAGTGGGCAAATAATAAATAAAAGGGAACTAACATGTTCAGTCTCTTTATCTCAATGTTAGTTTCTCAGTAACTAGCATGCGGCCTTCACAGAACTTGGGATTTTTCTGTCTAAATTGGGCCTATTATGTTGCGTGCACATGAAAATTCGGAACAAACACATCCAAGCTTACTCTACAATGTCTTTTGCAAACATGCGCTGCATGGTATAAATGTTACTTGTGTTACACTGGAGAAACTTTTCAGTGAGGGATTTCAATGATTAAAAAGTCTTTCCTGAGTTTTCATCAGTTACTTCTGTATTTTTAATACTAAAAACTGTAGTTGTTTTATTTCAGTAATTGCTTCTGACCTTTGTACTTTTTTGGGCAGCCTTCAGGTACTCAAATACAGGCGCTTGTTGTGTAAAGGCAGTGTATGTATGGTTGTAGTTGGCTTCTAACCTGCGTGTAGAAAATGGGGCTGGGAGGAAGGTTTTACCAAATCACTTGTGAGGGCCTTCTCTGGAACAGCGGCTTCATGTTACTGCATTTTTTGTTTCTTGCTGTGATTACTCAAAACTGCGTTCACTTTTTAGTACTTTTGGTTTTGTCAACAGAATCGACTAACAACCAAGTCGTTCTTAAAAGCAGACTTGGACATACTTGCTGTTTGGATGTGTTATAATCTTTATTTTAATCTCTTTAGGATGCAGAAAATGCTATTGTACACATGGGAGGCCAGTGGTTGGGAGGCCGTCAGATCAGAACTAACTGGGCAACACGGAAACCACCAGCCCCCAAAAGTACACAAGAAAGTAAGACCTTCCTGTGATGCTGTGTTGTTTGCTGCCTTGCACGTCACTGTTCGGTGGAGGAATAAAACATAAAACATAAAACATAACACTGCCATAATCATGTCACTTAAATATCTAGCTTGCCTTCCAGTTCTTAAAGAATAGATTTTTGTGTGTATTATGTCAGTGTAGTGGTGGCACTACTGTTCCATCATAAAATATTGAATGTGTTTGTTAAATGTGTAATTCATACCTGTGTCCAAGGTAAGTATCTGGGACTCTGGTTCCCCTCAGCTGCTTCTTAAAACCAGCCTTCTCTCTTTATAGATAACACGAAACAGTTGAGATTTGAAGACGTAGTAAATCAGTCAAGTCCAAAAAATTGTACTGTGTACTGTGGAGGAATTGCCTCTGGGCTAACAGGTATGATTTGTTTCAATGCTTTTATATTATTGAAGTTTTTTAGGACACCAGGGTGGTTACTAATTCAAAAACACTTTATGTTGTAGATCAGCTTATGAGACAGACTTTTTCACCGTTTGGACAGATTATGGAAATAAGGGTGTTTCCAGAAAAAGGTTACTCATTCGTCAGGTATGGACGGAGGAAAACAAAATCGGTGCTTTTTTTCATGTCGTGATGTTTTGTCTTTCTGTAATTTCACTTGATGGAACTTCTACTGATACATTAAAAGCTGTCACCATATGTTCATAGAAAAATTTGGAACTTTTAAAAGTGGCCACCAATCTTTTTACCTGAGAAGATGAGTATCTGCGAAAGCAGATCTTTTTCTCTGGATTTACTGTATGTATGGAGTCACTGTTCTTTAACAGTTGGATGAGACCTCTGTGAAGCATAACGTTACCTTGTTTTTACATTCTTTAGATTTTCAACTCATGAAAGTGCAGCACATGCTATTGTTTCAGTTAATGGAACCACAATTGAAGGACATGTTGTTAAATGTTATTGGGGGAAAGAATCCCCTGATATGACTAAAAACTTCCAACAGGTAACTGCATTTTAACCTTTCCGTTGTATTGCAAAAGCAATTGGGTGTATACCTGTAATTCCTTCCCAGTTATAATAGCTAAAGTTTGTGGTAAGTGTTCTTATGAAATTCCGTGTTCTATCTCAGTTATGTTCCAGTTGTTCGTCAAATGTGGCTAGTGATTTTGATGGAATATCTGTTACTGTCTTCTGGATAGGATTCAGGATAGGGAGAAACTTTGAGGTAATTCTGATTCTTGCTAGTACGCCAACCGCAGATGAGGTGAGCAGCCAGACAAATCTTCTGTGGTATTTCAAACACACACAGATAGGTCTTTCAGTGCAAGGATCTAATTAAGTCACAGCGATGTCTTACTTTTCTGATCTCATTATTGCTCTTTTCAGCCCTGTGATAGATAAAGCCAAAAATTTTGCCTTTGGCAGCACAAAAGGAACATAATCCATCTCTGGAACCTGAAGTACTCTGAATTGTTCTCTCCTTAGGTGGATTACAGTCAGTGGGGGCAATGGAGCCAAGTATATGGAAACCCACAACAGTACGGGCAATATATGGCTAATGGGTGGCAAGTACCATCATATGGAATGTATGGCCAAGCATGGAATCAACAGGGTTTTGGAGTAGAGTGAGTAATTGTATTTAATTTTTCTATAATATTCCGAGAATGTTACATCTGACTTTCAGGCCCATTTAGTTCAAGGATTGCATGAGGTTTCAAGCCTTAGGTGGACTCTTACGTGCTTAAAACTTGTTTCATAGTTTCCATGGACCAAATAATGGGGTGAGTCACTCCGAGTTGTACTCGATCACACGTTTTATGCCTATGCATGTTTTGAGACTGAAGGCACAAAGACCTTCTCCTATGGTAGAATTTCGGATGGTGGTCTTGTCTGCTATCTAAAGATTTTCTGGATTCTGACTTGAGGTGGTGAATACCAGAGAGTCCGAGGAGGCCAGGTACTTGCCTACAGGATTCCTCACCCTGGAGAGGAGAAGCTACATGCTGACATTTGAACTTGTGCAGTTTCAGAACTTGGGTGCGCTTTTAACACTTGCATCTCTTCAGGATTTGAAGTCTTCACAACAACTTTTTTACCATACTTGTAAAATAACTTCTTTCTTTACATAATTCTTCATTACCTCCCTCCAATGAAACACATTAAGCCCTGATAAACCCATCATTGGTATTCGTGCCAATTAGGCATTGGAAATTTTATGCATTTCTACATCACTGATGTTGACTTACAGCCACCTGCGTACGTACACGCCTTTGGAGGCGGTTGTCCTATGCAACTAGTACCTAAGGTTTGTGGGGCTTTTTATTTGTTCTTAAAAAGCTTCTGATGTTTTCAAGATCCACACGTTCTAGCACTTGATCTGAATTACTCATTAAAGAGAACAAGAAGTTGTTCTATTTTGCTATGAGTAGCAGTGTAGGAAGTATGTTTTTATGTTCTTTAAGTCTGTTGTCTTGTAAATAATCAGACTAGCTTGCATGATTTTTTTGTTTAGTTTTTTTTTTTTCCTTTTTTTTAACCATCCTCTTTCTTTTTAAGCCAATCTCCATCTGCTGCCTGGATGGGTGGATTTGGTGCTCAACCTGCCCAGGGACAAGGTGCTCCTGTAATACCTAACCAAGCTGGATATGGTATGGCAAGCTACCAAACACAGTGAGCTGGGACTCTGTTTAAAAGTGTGTATTTCATGATAGGCTGCAGTTTCCAGTGACATTCTGAAGACTGGAATGTAGACAATGAAAAAAAAGAAAATATTTATTTTAAAAATGGAAATGTTTGGAACCTTTAGCACAGCTTTGCTTTGGTGAAGGACACAAATGTCTTCTAGTTCTGCCTTTTTAAGTTTTTGTTCATGATGGATATGAACATGTTTTTCTTTGTGTACAAAAATGAAAAATAAAGTCAATAAAGACAATTCTGACTACAAATTTTGATATAGTAGGCGAAATGGCTAATGAATTTGATCCTTAGGTTACCATTCCAATTTTTTTTTTTTTTTTTTGGTTCTGTCTTCAGTGTTTTATATCACTGTGCTTTTTAAGAGAAATGACGTTGAGAAACAGCAAGTTGCTTTTAGTTGAAGACACACCCTGAAATAAACTGTGGACCAATCATTACAACCTGCTCGACAGTATTGATTTTTCAAGAAACCTGTGGGCATAGCTCAGAAAGTGTATGTAGGCCATGGAAGAATTTTTTTAAAAAAATATTTAATTTTTCTACACGCTTAAAGAAAACAGTCCGATACAAAGAATAGTTCCGTCTAAGATGAAAAACAGTACTGTCTGAGTAACTTGACAGAACTTCTACTGTCCACATTCAGGCACACATTAGAAGTTTTCAGAGCTGGTTTGCTTCTTAGGACTGTAGTAATTTGCATTTAATTTTGAGAAGTAAAAACTTTTTTGCAAGTATGTTGTTTGTATTCCAATCAGACAGTCATACTTGTGCTTTTAGGTAAAGTTTGAAGGCTACACATTGTAAATATTTCATAATTACAGTGTTTCGAAAGCATGCTCAAACATAGAAGTAGCAATGTAATTATTCAAAGTAATACTTAATATACTCCACTGCTTTAAACGCAGTGGATTGACAAGAATGTGCAAGACTGACATTTCCAAAGTTGGCTATTATGTAAAGTTACAGAAAGAACTATAACAAAGAGCCTTAATTTTAATTTCATAAATCTTTAATGCATCACCTTTTTTGTCATTAGAAATACAAATTTTTTGCTTTACATTATTTGGTATGTAAATACCTTGGTTACCAACCTTGTAAACCTATTTCAAGGTTATTATAAGTTGTATAGTATCTTGAGTGTTTTGAAAAATCTTGATGTTTTTTAAGTCTAGAAATATTTTGCCCAAGAATTTTTTAACAAGATTGTTAAAAACATCTTATTTTAGAGACTATTCAATGTGCCATTTGGTAAATGGAGATGCAGTTGAAACAGTACACTGAGTTGTGACTTATTTTTAATTCAAGTTTTTGTCTTTCTGGGTGGTTTGCATGTGATGAACCTGTACAGAGGCTGGGTTGTTTGTGTACTGAGTGTGTAAATGGATAAATCATGAAGATGTTTAAATGGTATACTTGGGTTACTTCTGAGTTATTTTATGGATACATTGATATAAACTGCCTCAATAAATTTGAAGTTGAAAATGAATGTAAGTTAGATACAAGTACTGTGTCTTACCGGTGACAGCTAGAGGGTGCAAGTGTTTCAGCTGTATACTGAAATACACTGAGGCAGGCACAATTAAATTAAAAAAAAAAAAAAGGCAAAAACCAGGGTTTGCAGTGATAGTTCAGTGAAGCAAACTTGCAATTTAAAAGAAACAGAATGTTTGATTTTAGAGACGATAGTGCTAAACGAGCGTCTGAAAAGCTGCATCTTTGACCTTTTCTGTTTCTTACCGTGCAGGTGTTAGAAGTTAGAATAGATTTTGAAATGGAAACTTGCAGTTTTGTTCAACCCAGCCAGGTTGTGCAAAGAACTACACTTAATGCTGTAGCAAATCACGTGAGGTTTTTTTTTTTTTTCCTCCTCTTCTACTTGACGTGCTAAATTAGTACCTTGACTTTTAGGTCAGGTTGAAAGTGAGATATACTGGAAGAGCAGTTTAGTCAGTTGGCTCGGCTGTCCCCAGAGATACTGGGAGCTCTGGACACCTAATGGATGCAATAATGACTGAAGTTAAGTGTGGAACCGTAAGCGCTTGTGATGACAGAATTGGCCCTTTATCTCTGTTTCTCCTTTATGCTGTGTGTAATGTTTTCCCGCTCAAGTTAGGAACCTTGTCTACAGGACTCTTGTTTTTCTATAAATTTTGTATATATGTGTATATCTATGCGAGGATCGGCCTATACATTGTAGTTTGGGAGAAAAAAAAAAAATCACAAGTAAGTCTGCATTTTTTGTTACACTTAACCTGGTTCAAAAAAAAAAAAAAAAGTCACGAGTCAGTAGGTATATGAATTGCAAGTTACTTTAGGGTTTCTTAGACTTCACTTGAAATCTGGGGTTTCTAGAGAATTCTAGGTGTTTGACACATGACTGTGTTGCGGGTGCATGCTGGTATGTAAGCAGTATGTTCTTTAGGCACTACTGAAGATTTAGATGATGCAAGTACATTGCCACATAAATGCCCATATAAATGGGTGTAAGATGAAGGCAGTGACCTTTCAGGTCTCAATGTGTAGATCACCTTCAAGCTGATTATTTAATATGCCTGCTGTAGAGCTGGGCCGTACCTGACCTGTATTTCAGGATGAAAGATAGGGTATACTTTTGCATTTAAGTCTTTTGTCATGGATTTTTATACAGCTTTTCTTTAATGGAGATATTTCTTCGCAGACTGCTCAAGATCTGGGAGTCTCCAGTGTCCATTAATGTCTCTATAGCACTGCGAGGAAGAGTTGTAATTCGGATTGCTTTCTACTCAGTAGCGTTCATAAATGCATCACTGGCAGTTTTTTGGCACCAAAGAGCCTCTTGCACCACACTACTTTTACGAGTGACTGTTACACTGTTGTAATTTCTCTAACTACAGACATCAACCACTACCTGACACCTTCCCACTAGGAGCTGGGTTTCAAAAAGGATTGCTTTATCATGGCTTGAGTTGATGCGTGCAACCTGAAGCAAGGCTGGAGTCTGCGTTTGCAGAAAATGTTCAATAAAAGTGAAACTTGATAAAGGGCTTATCCTGTATTGTCATCTGTCAAAACATTGTCCTTCTTTGCTGTAAAACTGACAACAGGCGTACAAGGCTGAACTTGTAAACTATGCACTTGCAATCATGTAAAGGATGTTTTATTTAAAACTTTTCATACAGAACCGTTTTGTATTTTGCCGAGTTGCAGTAGTAAGGCTGTAAATCTAAGGTTACATGTAGCTTTTCATCCGTCCTGCCTCCTTGTGTATAGTTGTTACGTTTTCAGACGTACTCTTCCTGCAGAACCTTCTTCCTTACTAAGATAACTTCATGAGACTATCAGAACCATTTCCTTCATTTCACTCGCCAAAAAAAGTCTCACAGTCAATAAGGCTTAGTTTTGCAGGAGATTGGTGATTTGTTTTTCTTGTGTTTGTACACAAGGAAGCAGACTTAAACTGTATGGACATGATTAGTGTCTGATACTTCTTAATTATCTGACTGTTTTTGAACAAGGGCACAAGTCTTTGTGTTAATCACTTGGAACTGTTTCCTGGTCAGCAATAAAAGATTTTGTTGCACTGTTCTTACATTGCAAGATAGAGGCAATCTTTTATTCAGTGTACTTCCAACAAAAATGGATGGGGTTTGTAAAGAACCGTCCTGTTCCAAGTTGAACCTTCATCTTCAGATACAGTTGGGTTGTGGATTGCTGCTGTAATAGCAAAAGGAAGTTGTTCTTTGGAAACAGAGTGAGAATTTATTTGTTCGGATCGTACGTGGTGCCTGTTCAACACTGGTAGATTTAAGGGTTTCACTATGTAATACTGTTTCTGTTCATAAAAAGGCAGTTGCAAGGCAAGAGCTGCTGGGAACACCTTTGCTCTGTTTCATTTCACCCAACTTTCATCAATCCAGTTGGTTGTTTAAAAAAAAAAAAAAAATTACTAAAAAGTTACTTGTGTTTTCTGATATTGCACGGATAAAATCCATGCCTCACGCCCCTTTACCATCACTTCAAAGAAAATGCTGAAGTGTTTACTGAGTGTTTTACTTTAAAAAGAAGCAAGACTTCATGTTGATGAGTGAACGCTCTGTCATCGTTCTGGGGCTGTGTGCTGCTCTCAGTTGTGGATGTGAGTGACATGCTCTGCTCACTGACATTTAAAGTGGAGCGACTCTGTTAATTTGACATCGCTAATGATTATTTGACTACAAGTTATTCTTGCTGAAATACACAACCACTCATGCTTTGATTAAAGCTGATCTGAACAGTCTCGGTTATTAAAGTATTCCTGACACGCCGTGGGAAGAGGCTTTGCTTTACCTCGTCTCTTCTTAGCCAAGCTGTCACGAAGACATCAGAGTTGCATTGACAGTGTTTTTTTTGTTGAGAGGCAAAACAGTTAATGGAGTTGTGTCTGGAAATTCAGTGTAAACCGACTCTCCTCTAGTGAGGGGTGAGAGCCCTTTGAAAACAAGGGCTCAGTCGCTGTTCTTTGCACGAACCCAAGGCTCTCACTGATCCCAGATACTCGCAGCTGTTCTTTCCCAGCAGGGAGGGAGGAGGAGGAAAGGGGAAGGTGCTGAGACTAGATGGTGCGCACGCCAGGCCAGCGTGCACAGTGCTGCTGCATCGGTGCCAAGTTGTGGTGTTGAACACATTTAAAATCATAACAGGCTCACACAGATGCCGTGGCAGTACCCAAAGGATTGTGACTGTTCACACGCGATCTTCCTTTATCCCCTGGGTTAAAATAACATTGCTTTAAGGTTGCGAATTGGAAAACGTGTAACCTTCGGCTATTTTCGGTTCCTGAGAAAACAGATGCGCGTGCAAGAGCCAAGCTAGAATGTCTCAGTTGACTTAAAAAAAAAGAAAACTTGAAGGAGTAAATTGTGTTAGCATCTGAATTTGTAGACCTTTGCTTAATTTACTCCTCGGAGCTTGGCATTCTGTTGTTTGCCTGTATTGACCCTTGTGTTTGGGTAACTGAAGGAGTTTGAGTTACGCACAGCTGCTTGTTGAATGTCTCCCCATTCTTTAAATGTGTCATTTCTGGAGCAGGGGTGGGCAGGAGTTGAGGAAGAATCACAAGTTATGAAACGCTGAGCAATGCTTACATTTCCTAGGTGGAGATTGACTTCTTAGAGCCAAATCTGTAGAAGTTCAGATACCACAGGTGGTGATGAAAAGCTGCTGTCTTCCATTTCACTAGTTAGTTCTTTGACCTCAATAAATGGAGAATTATTATTTGGCATTCTCTGAATTTCATAGAACAGCATTCTATGAAAAATGCTCTTTGTGGTTTCTTCGGTCCTTTCAATGAAGCAGATCTTTCTCGTTTCACAAATTGTTTCCTTTAATGTTGGCTTATTAAGCATGATGGGCAAGACCAACTGATCCAGTTTATTCCTTAGTTCAAGTCTTCCAACTCGGGTACTGACTGCAGGGAAAATAACCCTCTTGGTTATTAAAACAACCGCTTCATTTTGCAATATACCTTTGTGGAACTATTTCTACTTCAGCTTTACTGGCACCTGAACGCACCAGGAGGCTACATGGATACACCTTAGACCATAAAGATGGAATCGATCTCCTGGAGCTGCTGTTACGTGCTACAGCCGCTGTACCGGCTCACGGCTGTACCCTCAAATGCTGGAAACCTTTCGGCGTGTTTTTGCAAATACTGGGAGAAGGCTGAAGTCCAACATGATTTGCTGAACTCTTGCTCTTTTAGTATGAATTAGGGCTTTTTTTTGTTTACAGATACAAGGTATGGTTTTCTGAGAGAAATTTCTGTTGTGTTTGTGACTGATTATCTAAAAATATAGCGAATTTCAGAGAGACTTTAAGAAAAAGAACGTTTCTAGGATGCTATTCCTAGATTAATTTTGCCTCCTACTTGGATTTATGTACTCCATGGAATAAGGATACCAGAGTCCATGAAATGTCTCTCAAATTGCTTAAAAGGGCTATTTTCAGAAGCACAAATTACTGTAAACCTGCAGTAGGTATGTAACAAGACCTTGTTCTAGAAGGTAGCGGTTGTTCGTGTGTATTGTTCATATATTTTGAAATGCTCAGTACTTGAGGTCAGAGGCCCCACATTTATTGCTGAATAGATGTTGCATTTTGAAGGTCTCAGGCCAGTATACAAGGTGATGCTGTGTTCACGCTGACTTGAGGCCATTCCTTCCAGAATCTTTTTGCTTTATGGCCTCCTAAGAAACAATCTAGAACCTGTCCTCCAAGACAGATACGTGGAAATTTGGCAAGGTTGACGATACTATGCTTTAAATACATTTTATGAGGTCACAGCATCTAGCAACAAGTGTCCGACAAGCTGCGTAGGTTAGAAAACGAATGTTTCATTGAAGTGCTTGTACAGCAAAGTCTGACTGGAAGGTATGGGCGGAATCTTCTCTGTCCCTACGACTACCTAATACAAGGCAGGCAAGATGCCGTCTCATTAGAAGTGTCCAGGTGTGTCCAAAGCTTCATTTACTGAGGCTCTGGAAATACATTCCTTCCTGTTTTCATTGCAGAAAAAAACATATGGGTACTAAAATTGTGGGCTGTTGAATTTGCATCTGCTCTTAGCAGAAACACGCTGACCTCAGGTATCGTTTTTAGTGCTCCCCTGTACTGCAAAAAGCTGTGATTTCTGTACTCTCCTCTTTTTTTAATATTTACTGATGGATGGTGAAAGCATGTGTGAAGTACCTTTTCTTTTTTCTATCTTCAGGTTCTTACCAGACGACAGAATTCACAAAACCAGGTTTCTTTACTGCACCCCCCTAGTCCTAACTACATATAGTCTAGAGGGGCTTGGAATGTTTTCAGGTTTTGATGATGATTCCTTAATTCATTGCTAATGGAATATATGAATATTGGTTTACCAAGTCTTTTATTGCTGTAAAAGCAGTTATTGAAAACCATATTTTGTCATCTCAAGTTTTAATTCATGGTGCTACTTTGTTTTCTAAAAGCTGTTTTTAAATCCCGAAGGTATCCTGGAGGACAAAAAAAAAAAAAAAAAAAGACATTTGCCATTATTTTTGCAATTTAAAGGCAATATCAAAAGAAGATTCCTTCACTTTAATTCTTTCTTCTTCATAGAAGAAAACTGAAGTGACTCAGGAAGTAAGATTAGTTTAGCAGGAAGGTTTTCATCAAAATTAACTATGCATTTAACACTAACCTTATGAAGCGTTTTTACTTCTTCACTGACAGATGCAAAGAAGAACATAAAACATACAAAAGAATTCACTTGTTTAAATGGCAAGCTTTGAAACACTTGGTCTTGTTTCTTGTGCAAGAAAACAATTGCACAATTTCTCAGTTTATGGCGAGGTCCAGGTGTGACTAACACAGGGCAGGAGCACTACTGGAATTCCTTGGCCTGTAAATTCAGTTCCTGCACGTTTAAATGTCACCGCCAGACTTTTGCCATCTGTATTTTGGCGTGTTGCAGGCGTTGAGGAATGTTCCACAAGACGAGGGATAAAAGCTGACCCTGTGAACCTTCTGCTAGCAAGTATTCTGAAGGGGTGAGTCAGAGCTGTCTCCGAGTTCAGAGTGAGGGGTGCCGGACAAATTGCCCTGATTTATTTAGGCAATCCTAAAATAGAATAGTTTTCCACCAGAATTCTCTTCAAAGCCGTGTTATGCTTTTTACCTTACAGAAAGCGTATGTTTATATTTTCTCATCTTATTAAAAGATTAAAAACATTTTATTATCTGCTCTTCCACCCTGGTGTTTGTGAATCTTCAGCTAGTAAATGCATTTAGATAAGACTTAGAAAATGGGATCTGAAACTGAATGGCTTACTGGTTGAAGGTTAATGTAACTAAGAAGTGACTTGGCTTTGAACTGGGGAAAAAAAAAAACAGATCTTGACAACCTTGAATCACGTAGCTCTTCCCAAAGCGCTTAACCACGCTCCAGTGTATTCTAGCAGTGAGCCTGCCGCTCATTCCTGTGTTTATACCGAAAACCTAGGAGCTAAAGTATTTAGATTTTAAACAAACAAACAAAAACCCAGCCAAAATCTGAGTCCCTCTGGGTTTATGATACTCCGCGTGCATTTCAGCATCGGCTGATGGGGAAGGAAAAACTGTAAAGCCATGTTTGCCAGCCCGTCGTGAACACGAGGGTAAATGAATGCTCATCAGGCTTGAAACCTGGTGTGATGTATTGAGCCTGTGATAGCAGAACGGTCTGTGGGTTTTATGCGTGTGTTCTTAGGAATTAAAATGTCATGTTTTCTGGCCAGAATACAGTTGGCAGTGTGGCTTCTGGTCTTATTTTCTGCTGTTGCCTGGAATGTGGCATCATATGAGGCCGGGTGTGCCCATCGATAGGATGTGTATTAAGAGGTCACTTTCTGTTTAAATTTATGTGAGAGCTGGCTTGTGCAAAATGCTGAACTGTTAGCTGTGTTCAAAAAGTCCTTTAAAAGGTATAAAATTAATGTTTGGGTTTGCTGTAGGTCTTGGTCCTACGTTGAGGGAGCTGGGGACACTCCCAGGTGGGACAGGAATCTGACCGGGCGGCTGGAGAACATGCTGAATTAGCAGCTCTCCAAGGAGTTTGAGATGTTCCTGGGTAGCTGTCCAAAGGAAACATGATTTACTGGTGGGAGGGTCACCTCCAGAACAGGTGGCTGCAGGACAGTGTAAACCGAGGTCTGTGAATCGGGCCTTTAATGTACATAGTTCCACCCGTGCAGAGCCGTGTTCCTGGAGAGCTTCCGAAACACGTGCGGTGTGACTGGGAAATAAACCTTGCACGTCTAACGTTAAAGGAGTTTGTGTAGCCCACGGGAGATTCCAGCTTTGGAGGCCTCTCCTTGTTCACATTTCAGATTTCAGGTTCTTGCAGTAAATAAGAATTGCCTCTGCTGAAATCAGTTGTGTTATATTGGTGTAAATGAAATCGGGGCTTTGAACCCTGAGTCAGGTTTCTCGTAGTCTGTTGATGAGTTTTGAGTCTTTCAACTGTAATTTGGTGCTGAAATGAGCCGCACACTTTACAGATTTTCTGTGATGTTCTTCATAGTTCAGTATGTTCCAGAACTGATTTTTGCAGTGGCAACAGCTAAGCACAACTGCTTCCATTTCATTTCAAAACCAGCTATTTAAATATAATTCCACCAATTACTCTTCAGGAAAGTAAAATTTTAAAACAGAATATTTACTTTCTTTGCCTGAAATCAGTTTTACCAGCCTTTCAAGTGTGTTTCTGCTTTTCTGGGTGTCTTGCACATTCTCATTTTCCTTCCCCCTCCCTACCCTGTTTCTACCCACTCCAAAGAGTTAAACCTGCCCTCGTTGAGGATGATGAGCAGTCCAAGGTTTGCTGCCGCACAATATGCTAACAAGCCGTGTCCGTACAGAACGGAGCGGGAGATACAAGGTCCGCAGAAGCTTTTATGTCAGTTTTAAGTGAGTTTGAACATTGAGTTGAAAGCAGAAATAAAAGGTGAACATCAACTATAATCAGATGGCATGATTTGATTGGGCAGATGTATCTCGATTTCAGTACATTGCAGGTTCAGCCGTACACGATTCTGTAGGTGTAAGTGCGGTGACTTGGTGAGCGTACAGACTCGGTCTTCTGCTGTGTATCACCTGGCGTGGCCTGGTGGCTGCGGAACGTGCTGGCTTTGACAGCCAAAGGTCCTCAAACCCCCGGGTTGTGTTTTTTGATGATCATTTGCTTAATGATTTTTAGGGGAAGCTTTACCCTGTTAATTTAGGAAAAGCTGGTAAGAGAGCTGTGATGCAAGGTCTAAACATCAATGTGAGAACGTCTAGATGTGGCATGTGGACACTGGCGCAGTATGAATTAAGTCATGATTAAAATTGCATGTGGCTATGGATGGGCTTTGCAGCTTATTCATGGAAAAAGACAAACCCACAGCAAGTGAACCGTGCCTGAGTATCTTCACCAGTTTCACCTGGAAGGAAAATTGTACCGTGAGGTACTGCGTCTGCAGGGGTAGCCTAAAGGCTACTGTTTTCAAGGAAAAGGGGCAAAAACAAGAATCTTGAGGGGAAAAAAAAGCTTTGTATCAAGGGGAGGAAAGAAACAGAAAATGTCCTGGCTTCTACAGGTAAATGCGTGGCAGAGCGGAAGGTCCTATTTGGCAGTGTACAAATGGAGTGCAAATGGACAGCTGGGCTCTGGGGGGTTTGGAGACACGAGCGCAGGAACACGCACCATGGGTAGAGTCTTTGGTCTCCAAGCATTCTCATATTTCTTGTGTTCTCTCACCTCCCAAGCCACAAAGTTAAGTCTTGAAACTGCTCCAGGGACCTGTTGTTGGTACGTTAGCTTGATGATGTGGTTGTCCTAGGACTACTAGTCCTTAACATTTAAAATCAAAACCTTTGGGCTTTGTGACCTGATTCTTAAAGAAAAAATAAAAGCTGGTGATATCTGTACTGCTTCAGTCTAAATGTTCTGTCCCAAAGTACCTAGTGTTAATGGGTACAACTGAGAAATCTTTTGGAATGCACGTCCAAGCTGTTTTCTCCCAGGACTGACACCATCTCTGTCGCTCTCCCTTGTGCCTGTCTGGGTGCTGGTGTGGATTTTAGCCGGGCTCTTCTGATGCTTGCACCGAAATGCCAGCTGTGGTCCAAGTACCGTTGTGCCCGTCTCGCATGCCTGCTTGGAAATGCCATGTGCAGCTGTTGAGCAGTTCCCCCAGCAGCATAGCAAACTTGTCCGATCTTTTTTTTTTTTAATCCACACCAAGAGCCAAGTAATCTTTACCAGCTAACACAGCTTTTGGCCCTGGTGCTGAAGGCTGAAGTCCAGGGGTGCGCGGGCCAAATCTCTTCAGCTGGAAGGTATTGTGCTGTTGTTTATTTTGGAAGCCCAGACGCAATTTATTCTTCTGTTCAGCGCTCTGGTGTCACCAATTCCCAGGAATGAAATCCTGGCCTTATGCGTATAAGTGGAAAATATCCATAGGTTTCAGTGAGATGAGGGAGCCCATCCAAGTTCCCCGTGTGAACGGAGCTAGTTATAAACGCGTTGCTGTGTGCTCAGGGTGGGATTTGGCTTAGGTGGAAACAGAACAAGTGGTGGCTTGTCTGCTAGCAGGGATTTCTGTGAGTTTTCCATTGTCGGTGCTACTTCCAGTGGGATTTAAGCACTCCCATTGCCTCCCACTCCTGTTGTCCTTTGCTTCCTGAGGTAATTGTTGATGGCTTGCAATTTTGTCAGAATTACCCGAGTTTCTCACACTGGGTACATGCTGGATTTTTGATGAAGCGTTTAGGTACTAAGTTATTTCTGGAAGTGAAAAGACCTTTGTTAAAATCACAATTGTGCTTTTCCTGTTGAGGAATAACTGTTCTTCGATGTCGCGGAAGAGCAAAGGATTCTCCCCAGCGCCATAGACTTGGCACTTCGGTCTTGGTAAGAAAGCGCACAGTAAGAATTCACGGGGGTGGCTGTCTCAGGGAAGGGTTTTTGTTTCTTGCACCTGCTCAGCGAAGATCTGACGGTGTCTGGTGGCCGAATGCTCGCTGGAGAGAGCGGTGAAAGGAGTAGGGGAGCAGGAGGCTTGAGCCTGGGCAGAGGATGGAGGAGAGAGACGAGATGGCTGCGGGGGAACTGAAGTGAGGGTGCTGCTCGGGAGGGCAGCGAAGCGGGGTGAGAGGAGAAGGCTGGAAGGGGAGCAGCCGGCCGTGCCTAGTGAAGGGGCTGGGGCTGGGCAAGGGGAGGCTGCCCTTCTCCGGAGGCACTGGAGGGCGAGGGCAGCCCCACCATTGCCACGTTGCCTGTGACGGGCCGTACCCCGCGGTAACGGACACGCTGCTGCGGAGGAGCCGGGCCCGCTCCCCGCCTCGGAGCCGTGCCGGCCCGGCCCGCCGCCGCCCCTTCCCCAGCCCGCCCCGGCCGGGCCCTGAGGCGGCGCCGGGCGCGGCCTTCCCCTCCCGGCCGGGCGGGCAGGGCGCGG
>JAVSBS010025460.1:0-18946 GCA_033124195.1 Coracias cyanogaster | reverse complement strand
GGAGAAAGGTTGGACTTGATGACCCTGGAGGTCCTTTCCAACCATAATGATTCTGTGATTCTGTGATTCTGTGATCTACTTGTAAGGCACATGACCATGCCTACAGCAAGATTTCAGGGTCTGCTTGACTCAGCTGTGACAAATCATTCTATGTACGTACTACCACATATATGTTAGTTCTGTTAAATAGAACATAAATCAAGATATTGGATATTTTAATTAACAAAGATTGGATGGAGTTTAATAGTGCTTCAGTTTTGAAAAATCACTTTTTCCATGGTAGCATCCAAATTCTGTCTACAAATTAGGATCAAGATCTTGTTAATTATAGCAGTGGAATTGTCATCTGAGATAGATTTTTTCAAAAAATTAGTCACTCTATTTAATGATACAATAAATATATAAAAAAATTCATAGCCAATAAAAATAATTTATTTTTTCAATATTTATATATAAATTTTACCACTGAAGAGACCTTCAAAGAGTTATATTGAGGAAGACTAGCATCCACTATCATCCAAAAATATAAGTTAATGCAAATTTATCTTTTTTAATCTAAAATTTAATCTCATGTTAAATTAATAGAAATTATAATTATATGTTCATGAAAATGGATTATAATGCATTTGTCTAGTATTGTTTCTCATATTGCCATGAATTCAGACACTGCCTTTGGTTCTCAGTAAACCTCAAGTGTGAGACAGCACAGCAATTCCCACAACAAAACCCAGCCTTTTACTGTATCGCTTGCTTAGCAGAGAGTGCTTGCCATTTCAGTATGAATCACAGACTGCACGGTGTTTTTTCTTAAAACTTATCTTCTGAAGCTTAGAAATTACCTGAAAATCTCAGTTAGCCAGCTAAGGGGTCTGAAACTTAAGTGTAAAGAGGTTTTTAAACTTGCAGGTTTTCCTCCTCCACAGTACACAAAGTGGTCTATTAAGAGCAATGGCTTTGGGACTGTACTGGTAATTTGCACCCTGGTTTTCTGGTTTCTTGAACTCCCTATTAATTCTGAAGGCTCTCTGGCTCCCTATTCAATAAACACTCAAGTACTTTGACTGCCAGGTTGCTGAGAATGAATCTCCTTGGCTGACTGCTTTTCTGGATTACTTGCTACCTAAACACTCAGCTTTCCTCAGTTGCAAGCCTTGAAGCTGAACTGACAGAGGAGGGCCTCAAACGATTAAACACAAGAGAATAGGCACTTGCAGAGGCCTAGCTCCAAAATTCCCTGTCAGGGAACGAAGCCATACAGTGATGAAGGCAATCTTGCAAGTTGGCAGAAAGCCAGGGTATTCTTTCCCCATCAGAAATCTGCCGAGTTTTGACAAATGTTTTCTTGATATCAATGTATTTCAATTCAGTGAATTTGAGCTTTCTGACTTAAAAAGTGTCCCACCAGAAAATGTCCAATCATTTCTGGAAGGAAGATAGCAATTCAACTCATTAGTAGAATTTAATCTTTGTGGATTTAATTTGAAAACCAATCCACTCTTCCATAAAAATAAATTATTTATGAGTCATAACAGATGTACTTATTTTTGGTTCTCAGGGAAGGGCAACTGAACTCGGTAGTGTTCTTTTAATTCATTGCCTGACAGTACTGTGAATTATCCTCACAAAGTATCTCCCTTTAAGATGTATTCCCATCTGAGATTTTCTTACTTGTTGGAGAACCATGTAGTAGTTTCATTTATATTGTACATTTTGAACTCTTTAAGTGATAATAACAGTCTTTTCTCATTTAGCAGGATTTGTGCTTTTCCAAATTGTTTGGGGTTTTTTTGCAGGGGGTGAGGCAGTGGGGATTGGCTTGGTTTGATTTTTTTGTTTCTTTGGTTTCTTGGTATTAATGCCTGCAGTAGTTTACCTAAATTTGTGAAAGAGGGCATTTTGAGGAAAAAAGTCTTACAGGGGTGAAGAGAAAGATGTTTCCAAGGGGCTTGCATACGTGTTGTAGTTTTTATTGATAAAGGAAAACACCAAAAGAACCTACTGGAATTGTCTGCCATCAGCTTTTTATACTGGGACTTGAAATTATTCATACCAGTTCAGGTTGTGATCTTCTCAGATCACAAAAGCTAAGTAGGATCAGAGCTACCCAGTCTTTAGCTGAAAGAAGTCCAAGGAAAACCCCAAGTAGCAGAGAGTGGGATGGAGGAGGCATCTTTCCCTCTGATTCAGTCTGGAGCCAGTTTGCTGCCAGAGGCAGCGTGTATGAACAGCATTTAGCCAAATGTTTTTGTGCAATTAAGCCCTACTCAGTTCAGAAGCAGATCTAAGGTGGAACCATTCCCCAGTGAAGCTACACAAACTGTTTGTTTTCCCAGTTGGGTTTGTTATTCCATTTATGTGCTTTTCTACCTTCTGTAAAACTAGTCCCATATGTCTGATCCAAAGTTTCTGTGATCTATGCATATCCTCTGTTTTCTGTTGGGATATTTTTGTAATTACATTTGTCGGTGTCTAAGGTGAGTAAATTCTTTTGAATTCTCTGTGCCATTCCACTCTCCTGTATGGATTTCAGTTTCCTTCACTGCTACTCAGTATAGAGAAATCTGATATACCCCCACAGGTTTAAGTACCATCCAAATTAAGCTTGATCACATCTCACAAATTCTTCATTATTCTTGAACAAATATCTCGTGTACCAATAAAGCAGCTGTTCTAATTATGTTTTAGTGCCTCCTATGGATATTTTTGTAAAATCTTCCCCTGGTATTTTCTACTCACTGTGCTGCCTTATACCTGTTGACCTCTCAGTAGTTTGAAACATCAGCTTTATTTGAAATTAACTTCACTTTTTACTAGTTTACCTACTTATCAATTAAAACAATTGCCCTTATCAAGAACTTTTCTGTTCTTGATATGGTTCTGTATGAAGTGATTTGAAATTATTTGAAATGGCAGCTCAAATACTTGTAGCTACACATAGTTCTTCACCCTGAACATGTTACTGCATGTTAACAAGTTATTGCATGTTATTTGAGCCATCATAAAAAGCAATTCTGATGTCATATTGTGATTATGAAAAAAGCAACTCCACTGCCTTAGGATCATAGAATCATAGAATGTTTTGGGTTGGAAGGGACCTTTAAATATTACTTTGTCCAATGTCCCTGCAGTGAGCAGGGGCATATTCAACAAGATCATGTTGCTCAGAGCACCATCCAGCCTCATCTTGAAAGTTTGCAGGGATAGGGTATCACCACTTCTGTGGGCAACCTATTCCAGTGTTTCACCACCCTCATTGTAAAAAAAAATTCATCCTTTTATCTAGCCTATATCTCCCCTCTTTTAGTTTAAAACTATTGCGCCTTGTCCTATCGCAACAGACACTGTTAAAAAGATTGTTCCCATCTTTCTTATAGGCCCCCCTTAAGTACTGAAAGCTGCAATAAGGTTCCCCTGGAACCTTCTCTTTTCCAGGCTGAACAACGCCAACTCTCTCAGCCTGTCTTCATAGGAGAGGTGCTCCAGCCCTCTGATCATTTTTGTGGCCCATCTGTGGACCCACTCTAAGAGGTCCATGCCTTTTTTGTAGTAAGGACTCCAGAGCCAGGTGCAGTACTCCAGGTGAGGTCTCACCAGGGCAGAGTAGAGGCGCAGAATCACCCTCAACCTGCTGGACACACTTCTTTTGATGCAGCCCAGGATACAGTTGGCCTTCTGCACTGCACGTGCACATTGCCAGCTCATGCCCAGATTTTCATCTACCAGTACCCCCAAGTCCTTCTCTGCAGGACTGTTCTCAATACCTTCATCCCCCAGACTGTACTGATATTGAGGATTGCTCCAATCCAGGTGCAGGACCTTACCCTTGGCCTTGTGGAACCTTAGAAGGTTGACACAAGCTCACTTCTCAAGTTTGTTCACATCCCTCTGGATAGCATCTCATCTCTCAGATGTGTCAACCACACCACTCAGCTTGGTGTCATCTGCAAACTTGCTGAAGGTATACTCGATTTCACTGCCTATGTCATACATGCTTCTTTGTACCAACTGCCAGGAGAGCTATCTAAGTACCATTAAAGTACAAGTATTTTCTGTTAATGCTCAGAAATTCTTGAAATAAGAATGAAATGAAATTTGTTCAAACTCTAACAAAAACTGAAGTTTTTCTCCTTGTACAAAAAGTTGTATCTTTCATCTTATCTGTAAAGGTTGATAGCTAGGTCACTAATATCATTCCTGCAGTACACATTTTCTTCCCTTTACCAGTGAGTGTTAGCCATGGATGAGGTTATTTCAAATCCTTATTCCAACATGGGAGCAGTTTTCCAGACCGTTCATAAGTATATGCAAAGTAAGAAGTATCTAGACGACACGTCACAAGAAACACTTTTAACACCTTTTAACTAATGGTCAATCAGGAATTTTATTTTACCGAGTGTGGTTTCCTTGTCCTCAACCAAATCCAGCAGCAATGGCCCTTAGTTATACATAGGCTGAAAATATTACCTGGTCTAGCAGCTACTTAAAAGCCAGACTGCTTTGTCTACTAAGCCATCAGCAAATAGCTTACAGCAACTTTCCCTATTTTTAACAATTTGCACAGCTGCATTAGAAAAGTGGCTCACAGTCCTGTGAAATAATCAGAATTTTCTTTATATCTTTGCAAATAATTTGCAATTCATCATAAAAATACCTTTATTAGTCTCAAGATACCTGATCATGCACTTTTCATGCTATAAATTTATTCTATTACTCTATTTATCGAAGACATACACTTTTTAGTTGTTCATGATGCCTCTGAACTTTGTTTCATGGCCATCTTTCATTAGCGCTGTCCTGTGAATGAATTAAGATATTTGAAACTAGTGGAAGAATGTCTCACCTATCTTAGATTTTCCTTGTCATTATCTATTGTTATTATCTCTACAGTATGCCCCATACTTACCTTACAGTTACTTTATAGACTTCGTCTTCTCCATCTTCTGTAAGTGGGATTTATTAAACATTTCATTAAAGTCTTTGAGAAGCCCCATTTAAACTGAAATAGCTGGGTTTGGACCAGATGACGCCATCATTCTTTACACTTTCAATTATTCTATGCTTCTATGGCTTTTCGTCTAGGTGGCAAGACCCCTTATATTTCTCATCTCTAAAAGAAAAAAAGAAAAAATTATTTTGTACACTAAGTTAGGTTTGTTTTACTGAACAAATTACCATCTTGTTTCATTTTTGTTCACCTCCATGTCTTGCCTTGAGAATCTGACATGCAGCCTGGTACATATGTGATCAGACAACATACCTCTGACCATTGCTTTATCTGTTTTATGCTACATTGCACCCCATGGACTAAGCCTGAGTTAAACACACTTTTCCTAGGGTTGAATTGAAAACTAAAGAAGCTAAGTAACTAAAAAAGAAAAAAAAACCCAAACATTATTCTACATCATACTTTTACTTAATGGTCATTCACTGTTATTATTTCTGTCTTTTTTCACCATTACTAGTTTCTGTTGCCCTTTTTTTTTTTTTAATGTAACTTTAATTTGGATTTGCCAGTCTTTATCTTTGAGATTTAAGTTCTTGTTACCTTTTCAGTCCATCAAGCTGATGATCTATTTAACATCTGACATTTTCTTGATGGTAAGATAGCAGTAGGCAAGACAAAAGTTGTGTTCATTTTCTCTGCATTTACTTACACCTGTTGAATTCTTTCCTCTGTTTTCCCTTAAATTATGCCTGTATCCTCTGCATTTTTCAAAATCATTTCAAATGGGGACATAAGATATAAAAGCAGTATCTGACTGGCCAATGTCATATTCAGAGGTCTACAAAAGTTGTATTATTTGGCTGAATTTCCATAAGGGTACCATCACTGTCTTCTGTTTCTCAACTTTGCTTTTATAGCAGGAACACTTGGCCTTCAACAGATTTACAAATTCCTGCATGTTCTTATTTTTCATCATATAAATGAGGAGTAAGTCAACTGAGATTCAAACAGCTCTCTCATGAAAGGATAACTACTTAATAAGACAAGCTAAAATTAATTTTTAAAGTACATTCCTCACATATTGTAGGTTGACTGGCCTATTGAACAATTATCTTTTCAGTGGTTTCTCTTAAGACAATAATTTCAGTCCTAAGTACAGAAAAGGATGGGCTATGCCAATAAGCCTTAATATGAGAGGGAATTTTCCCTGCCTCAGGTTCTGATTGGAATGCAAGATATCTTCACAGTGACAGCTATACATTTACTGAACATGTTTCAGACAAGTTTCTGGAAGCAGAGCAACCAGTTTTGTCCACCTCTACAAATGTTTCAGCTTACAAATATAGCTTCTGTTTGAAAATTATCCTCTATAATAAATGTACCTGTATATGTACAACAATTACTATTTTCTTATAAATGGGGAAAAATTAAAACTCTTATAGAATGCAAGCTGTATCTCTTACCTAAATTGAGTATTGTTTTATTTATGTCACATTGGCCTTGAGTTTTCTTGCTGTTAATATTTATCAGTATCTTGCAATGAACAGTTAAAACATTGTTACCATGAGTGTTGTTTACTCTTGATAAATATGAGTTACTTGACATCCTTTTTAGCTTTTTTTCATAGAAATTATCCGGTTATTTATAGGCAGTTCTCTACATAGTTTAGACAGAGGTTCCATGCTCTGTATTTCTAAATAAGGTCAACATTTTACTAAAAAATGTTGTCATCTACAAGTTTTACTTGGGGTACCTTTGGAAAACCTTTCAATCTCATTATTTTTTATTTCACTGCTCTTACTTACTTCAATTTCACACTCAGAAAATATCATATATAGAAAAATACTGAACTGAAGTGAACGTAGTTCACTAGACCATTATTAAGCCAGTCCTGTAATACAAAGACTTCCAGGTCTCTGCAGTCTAACCTCCACAAATAATTTTGATATGTGTATAAGTTTTAGAATTACATTGTTGCAAACAAAGGTGGACCATTTTTTCATCCAAGATACTATTTCATAATGGAGTTTCATCTTTTAGGACTTCCTCTCATAAACGAACTCTTGCAATTGTTTCACTAAGCAAAAAACCACACTTCCATTAACAAGATATTATTGCCCAGTAACACAAGAGCAAGAAGAACCCAGGAGCTACAGACCATCAATCAGCCTTAACTGACTCTCAGTCCCTGGGAAAGTTACAGAGCAAATATTCCCGGAAACCATCTCCAAACACATGGAAGACAGGGTGACTTGGAGCAGTCAGAAGGACTTTGTCAAGGGTAAATCATGCCTGACCAGCCTGATTGCCTTCTACAATGACATGATTGGTGCTTTGGACAGGGGAAGAGCAGTGGATGTGGCATGCCTTGATTTCATAAGGCCTTTAAAATTGTGTCCCGCAACATGCCTATAGCAAGTTCTGGACTTGTTAAGTGGTTGAATAACATGGTGGAAAATTCACTGGACTATCAGGCTCTAGGGATTGTCATTAGTGACATAGGTTCAGCAATGGTTACTAATGACATCTTTCAGAGATTAATGTTATGGGCAATTCTGCCTAATATCCTTCCTAACAACCTGGACAATGGGATGAAGTACATAGCATGTTCCCAAATTATACAAAACTGGGGGAGTAGTTGGGGACTGGAATAATGGCACTGCCCTCCAACTTTAACAAAGGCAAATGTAAAGTTCTGCGCCTGGCATGCAGTAGCTCACACTACCTCATAGAGTGGGGACAGACTGGCTGGGGAGCAGCTCTGCAGCAACAGACCTGTGTGTTCTGCTGGACAGCCAGCTGAGTGTCGGTCAGCAGTACACCCTTGCAACAAAGAAGCAAAGAGCCTCCTGCGCTGCATTTACAGTGCACAGCCAGGAGTCTGAGGAAAATGACCCTTCCCTCCTACACTTGTGAACTTCTACTTGGAGTACTCTGCCCAGTTATAGGTTCCCCATTAGCAGATGGCAGTAAATCCAGTAGTGTGTTAACAAGTGAGTTGAGGGCTGAAGCACATGGCAGACAAGGAGAGATGGAGATAACAAGATTTCTTTGGCCTGGAGAAGGGAATGTTAAAGAGAATGGATATTGCTGTCTACAACTAACACATGGAACAACAGAGAGAAGACAGCGTCAGACTCAAACACAGAGGAAGGACAGGAGGTAACAGATTCAAGTTGAAGTATAGGAAATTTCAGCTAGATGCTACAGAAAATGTTTTCAGTATTAGGATTGTCAAACACTAGACCAAGGTTATGAAATTCCTATCCTTGAAGATATTCAAAACTTGACTGGACAGTTTCTGAGCTATCTGAGATGATTGAACCAGCTTTGAGCAGAGAGGTGGATTCAACCTCCAGAGGTCTTTTCCTATCTAAATTATTCAATGATTCTATGAGATGTTCAATTATTTCTACATGGTTGGTGTAAAGAGCAACTTCCTTTTTGGGGTTTAGCAGAACTCTCAAATAAATCTGTCTAAAGTGACTAGAGTTCTTTTAAAAATCTTGTCCAAGTAAAGTGCATATGAAAATCAGATCTTAAGATACATTTTGTGAAATGTACAAATGATGACAAATACGCTGCTCTACCTTAAAAAAGTGTGGTGTTGTACACATTCTTTCATTAAAATTTACATGTGCTTAAAATATTGCAAGCCATATGAGTATTTTGATAGTAAATTATTCAAATGTATTTAAAATTCCTCACTTAAACCTAGCTCTTGACAATTTTAATATCATTGCAGATATCAGAAATACCTTCCAGTCAACTTTCTTCCCCTGACATAGATAGATGTTTTGCAGATGTGATTGACCTCCAGGCCCTCTTAATGCAGGTAGATGATGAAAAAAATTTGATCCTTTGCCTTGTAGGGCAAAGCTTAATCTGATAAAATCTCTACAATTACAGGATTTATCAGAAATAAAATCCACACAAAAATTCAGCAATAGATTACCCTTAATAAAGATACAGATTAGTAAATTGATTCAATCTGCAAAGTTATTTGTTCAAAATCCTTCTTTCCTAAGTAATACTTAACATTTTATTCTACCTGGTTTTGAAGTATATCCTAAAGCATTTGGTTTTCTTCTCTGCAAACAAACACTGCTTGGGCCCAATTTAGCCTTGTGCAAATGAATGACTCACATAAGATTTGCACCACAGTTCCCAAATTTTCCACAGTCAGTGGAAAATGAAGTCTCTGTGTTGTTTGTGATCCGTTTTTATTAACTACAGAATTTCCAAAACATATCATAGGTTTAGAATTATTTTTTTATATTATCCTCATCAGTGCCCTGAATGCAAATATAATCTGCTTGCTAGATTACTTAGCCTATATTTAGTGTCTGCAGTGAACTCTTCCAGCAACTACATGTGAGAATAATTATACAAGTCCTGCAAGGAAAAAGAATATGTCTGGAATATTTACTTCACTCTTCTTCTTTATGTAAGCATGTGTATACCACTCTCAGAGAGCTGTCAAATCATTTCACTTTCTAAGTTTCAGAACTAGTCCATGCTAATCACGTACTCTCCCAATGTGTAATAACTGTTGATTTGCAAAAGAGCTATCATGCTTTGCTTCACTGGTTATTTCACAACAGCATCCCTCTCTAGACAAGCATTATGATTTTACCAGCTTTTCATTTTTGAGTAGCAACCAATAGGCTTTGAAGTAATTACTCAATAGCATGTTTCCTCTGCACAGCTTGATGTGACCAAGATTCCTTCTTTTAGTTGAAAATTTAAATTCCTAATAACATCAAAGACTAGAGTTATTGCCAGTGACTTTTACAATGGCTTTGATTCCCAAAGGTACAGTAAATACTAAAGAAATTGATTAATGTAGTTTTGTTTGAAGAACGGTAAGGTGTGAAAGAAAAGCAGATTCACAACTGATTGCCATTTAAATCTAGTCAATAATGGATCTTTCTGTAACATGGCCAGGTATGGCAGATATAAATTACAATATTTGCAACAGCTCTATTTAGCATCCTGAGGTTAAAAAATATTTAGTAAAACATAATGGTTAAAGTACAATACAAGAATTCAAGAGCATTTAGTACCACTGTTCTCAAAAGGGTATGTTTTAGAAATTTTGATCCTACTGCAGTCTGCTCAAAGCTGTTAAAGTATGGATAATTTTGTTCAATTTTCCAGTAGGTTTCTGCCTTGAATAAGTAAATAGTGGGTAATGGTTTGTGTCAAAGTCCTTGTAACACTCCATTAAACATAAAGCATGACAATCTGATCAGATGTCTCTTTTATAGTCAGAAACTGACTTGTGACTTTGGGAGTTACTCAGCTGCATCAGGTCACATCAGAAGTCTAGTCTTTTCATCTTCTAAAAATCCCTTATGGCTTTACAACTGACAAATTTTGAATCACAGCATCATGACCTCACTTTTAAAACTGCATTTGATATAGTCCAAGCACTGTTACTGAATGGAAAATAGAACACTCTTCTGCTGAGGACTGTATAAAAGGAAAACCTCTCTTTTTATTTTTTTTTTTAATGCTTTAGATTTAAATCATATGCTTAAACTTCAAGTATTTCAGTTACATGAAAAGAAATTAGACTTCAGAACCATCAAGAGTCTAGCCTGAAATCCACACAAAAATAAGGGAATCCAGAGTTAGAAGATAATTATTTGTCCATTCAAACATTAGTATTTCATGAAGATGAAGATTTTTTAAAAAACCCCTCATTTAAATAACTTAAAATACAGATTCCAAATAAATACAGAATCAGAGATTCCCTTTGTTGTGCACAGCTATCAGTAGAGTGTGTCTATGTAAAGTCTTTGTAATGCTGTACATTTTATTTAACATTCAAAATCTAAAATATGGTGACTCCCCCACCTGAAACAGAGTCATATATCTTTCAGAAGCTGTTTGCCCATTTCTTTCTTTCCTGTAGAGTCTGAAGTTCCACAGAAAAGGAAAGGTTAGGACATGGTAAATGACAGATAGTGTAAAGACACAAAGGATAGAAGACAGGAGAGAACATCAAGGAAAGGTGGAGAAAAAACCAGCTTGTTCCCCAATGTTTAGCAGAGCAGGAGATCAATAGGACCTCTTTAATGGCCAGTCTCAGAGAATTGTGAAGAGAAGCATTGGCAAAGACAGGTGCAATAGAACAGTCACTGTTTGTGCCTTCAAATTCATGGCATTGGCATGATGAAGTTTTAGTTTGTAGCCAAAACTATAGCTTTTTCCCTGGGACAGGGAGGGACTTAAACCATGTTCACTTCCTGGCTAAATATTGTAGAAAACATGGTCTAGCATTCCTTTGCAATTTGCCCTAAAACTTGTGTATAGGAAAATGATGAGTTCTATACCATCTGGAGTTGGTGTGCCTCAGTAAAGATTGAATGTCTATTATTAATATCTGAAAAATGACTTAGCAATTATTAATACTGCATGAGTTTGAGAACCTAAGAGCCTACTGATTCATAGCAGAGTTTTATCCCAGTCCATATGTGATGCCCTGTTTAGGTGAAGATTCAGTCATTTGTTGTAATCAGAAACTGCTGAAAAGTCAGTATCTGTGAACAACCATATCCTATTAAAATATTGATTTTCAGATATCTATAATCTCTGCAAAATCTTACAAAAAACATGCCTTACCTCTGATAAATGTCATGAAGAGTACTGTAGGACAATTTGAAAGGGATCTTCTGAGCTACGTAGCTTTTTATATATCTGCCATTCGCATTTGTACAGGAACCCAAGTCACCACTTCTTAAACTAGTGTGATAACTTTGCACTGTCCCATACGCTTCAGTCTAACTACTGATACAGTCTATTATCACTGTGTAAACAAAGAACAATATTAGAGAGTCTCCCTGTTCTCATCTAGGAGCTTCAAACAACCAACAAATGTGAAAACATCTGCATGCGCTACTACTATAACATCTGGCTGTTTACAATCACTTCAGTGTTAGCACTTATTCTAGACACTCTGAGAGGTGCACTGGAACTATGAAAACAATTTGACGGTGTTATAAGCAGCATTTCTATAAATCTATTAACATTTTAGAGTCTAATTTTATATAAGAATATACAAGTGCTCTATGTCAGCTCATCTAATAATGTATGTCATGTCTCACTTGAAGTAATTTCTTCTCACATTCTTGGAACAGTGCAACTACAGAAGCAGAAAATTAGGAATATGGAAAAGAGGTGTTGTCTAGCTATTGGCATAATCTTACAATACATATACATGACAGTCTTTCCATAAAGAGAGACCCTGATTCTAGATTTTATATGGAGTTTTATTTGTATGGAGTTGTTAGCAAAATCACACTTCATTTCCTATAATTCCCTAGGGTGACAATGGATTTTTTGGCAACTTTCTCAAAAGGAGATGTTGCTGAAGTATGATTTCAATGTCACCACTGCTACCTTTCTGCAATGGTAGGTATGGAGTATATTTCAATACTGTGCTTAATTTGAAACTCTAAGTTGCAAGTGGTTTCAACGTTAGTCTATCTTACTCCATCAAACCTATATTTGTGGAACACCTATCTACAGAAGTGTGCTTTCCCTTACCTCTGCCTCAGGCAGCTGAGGCACCATACAAAACAGAGCATTGCTATAGAACAAGAACACTTTTTAATCAACTAGAAAGAATAATAATACTCCCAGTTACTCCAAATTAGCTTCTTAAATCCCTTCCTCAGAATAAGAACCATTAGTAATATTAAACTTCAGTAAGGAAAACACTACCTTTTTGCTTGGTGGAATGGGAAAATCTAGTTAATACATGGTTCACACTCTTGATTTAGGGCTCTGATATGAAATAAAAAATTAAAGGAAGTTTAGTCTAAATTAGAGCCTTTTAAAACATCTACAAAATAGGAGCCTATTGTTCCCGTGGGATTTCAAACTCTTATGCTTAATATCCAATACATTGCAAAGCCAAACTCTAGACCAAATATTTAGTGTAACTTGAGTTTTGCCCATTATCCTTTTTTCTTGCTGGCTGGAAATAAAGCTTGATGTAATTGTACCCTGGAGAAAAACAGTTTCTTACAAAGCACAAAGCCAGGTGCAGGAGAGCTTTTATTACAAACAAACATCCTTAAACTGAGGCCTGTGACCTGTTTAGGACTGTTTAGGACTTATTCAGTCATAAAACAGATAGAAAAATACTGAGCTATCTGGTGTGTTTAATATTCAATGAATTGTTCTAATGAGCATCAAGAAAGATTTTATATAATTCTTAACAGGCTTTTTGTTAGTAAAGCCATTAAGAAAATATAGAGAAGCAAATATATATATTTTTTTTACAAAAAAAGAATATAAAATTTTACAATATGGAAATAAAATATTTATGAATCTTTTGGGACAAATACTTTTGCTATGAAATAGCATAATTAACTCTTAGGCAATGTGTTTTTGTATTATCATCATACTGTGAGGGGAGTTCTCTTAGGAAGTTTATTTACATTTTGTTTAGCAAAAGAAGAAATATATATATGATTTTCCCCAGAATTCAGCATACTTCTTGAAGTAAAGCAATATAAATGCAAACAGGGTAGAAAAAAAGATCTGAAAAGGGAAATTCTAAACACTTCAGGGATTTAATACTGATTTCATGCTAAAAAGAGTCTTTGACACCTCTCCAGAAATGAGCGTGATAGCTGTCCTGTAGTATAGTCCTCATTATGTAGCATGATGCCTTACTTGCAAAGCAATAAATTTCATACTGTATGCATTGAAATCAAAAAGGAAGTTCATGAATCATACACTCATCTTTATGACCTTCAGTCATCACGGTAGGATGGTCAGAAGACAAAATATGTGCTAATCCACAAAAAAAAGCTGGCTTAGTCAAACAGTCACAGAAAATTAGCAACTAAGTTCATTAGTAACAATTTTCTTAGCAGGAAGGTGCTCCAGACAAAGGAACACCCTGCAGTCAGTGGTGAAGACCATGGTGAGGCAGAATGTCCCCCCGTAGCCCATGGAGGTTAATGGTGGAGCAGATATCAATGCTGAAATCTATGGAGGATCCCCTGAGCAGCAGGTGGGTGTGCCCTGAAGGAAGCTGCAGCCCTTAGCCCATGCAGGACCAGTCTCCTGGCAGGAGCTGGTGCCTATGGAAAGTAGCCTATGTAGGAGCAGTTTTTCTGGCAGGGTCTGTGACCCTGTGGGGGCCCATGCTGAAGCAGCCCATTCCTGAAGACCTGTACCCTTTGAAAAGATTCATGCCAGGGTAGTTCTTGAAGAACTGCAGCCTGTGAAAAAGACCCACATTGGAGAAATCCATGAAGGCCTGTATCTCACAGGAAGGACCCCAGACTGGAACTAGGGAACAGCATAAGGAGGAGGAGTAGCAGGGGTTAAGTGAGTCAAACTGACCACAACTCCCCTTCACCATCCCCCTGCACTGCTTGGGGAGAGGAGGTAGAAGGGTTAAGAGTGAAGATGGGCTTCACAAGAAGAGGGTGGTGGGAAGATAGCTTTAGTTTTGTTCTTATTTCTAACTATCTTCATCTTCTACTAATTGGTAATAAATTAAATTAGTTTCCCCAAGTCAATCCTGTTTTGCCGTGACAGTAACTCATGAGTGATCTCTCTGACCTTATCTCAGCCCATGAACTTATTCATTGTATTTTCTTCTCCTGTCCTGCTTCAGAAGGGGTATAAGAGAGTGACTGAGTGGGCAGGTAGTTGCCAGCCGAGGTTAACGTATCACAGTCCTTTGTGGCGCACAATGTTGGTCAACCGGACCCAATACAAGTGTGAAAATAAAAGATAAGCAATTTTGTGGGTCTGGATTACACAAAGTTCATAGATATCTAGTGGGGTGAGCAATTTCTAGTCACAGCAGGTTTTCATATAAGTAATAAATGAATAAGTGGAGTGGCCTTAACAAAGAGCTTACAGGAAAACAAGAAAACTATGCTCTTTCACTTAGAAAAGCTTGAGGCATCCCATTGTGAATCAGACTGACCATGGGATGTTATTCTGTACAGAAGACCCTCCTTTTCTCGAATGCTGATGAAATGCCTTCATGGAGAAGAGCTTCTACACATGAAGAAAAATTAATACTAGTGTGCTTGGTTTATCATCAGATTATTAAAAATGTTGCTTCAATCCTAGGACCTGCAGCAAAAGGCATTTGAGAATCACCTGCCATACCACAGCAGACAGAAGAGTGCAGTGCCCAGAAGAAAGGAAGACCAATGACATGGAGGCAACATAAAGGCAGCAGTCATTATTTGGAAACCTGCTTCTGGAAGCCCTGGTGCGCTGGTGCACTTGAAGCTGGAGAACAGGAAAGTCTGAAAATAGGCTGGAAAGAGGTCAAACCCATCCTTTTTTTCTGATTTTGTGCATTTTTTTCAATTCTCTAGGGTTTTCCTTCTTTAGAAGAAAAGGAAAGGAGAGAGGGGAGGACCACATAATTAAAGGCCTACAGTAACAGATACACACATACAAAGAAGCAGTCCCTTAAACTCAGTAAGGCATCAGCAGATGATAGAACACAAAATTAAGCTGAAAAGGCTGTGATCGACACACAGAGCCTTAGCAAAACTCCTTTGGAATAAGAATGATTAATGCTACAGAGACTAATCCAAACCTGTGACAAAAAGAGGATTTTTTCCTGTGATTTAAAAACCAACAAAATCATGTTCATGTAGGACATATTTGTACACTTTCTTTATCATCTACTGATCTCCAAGGCTGCAGAGCACTAATTTAAAATTAATTATTCTAGTATGTTCACTTGCAGGGTTAAAGCAGATGTATTCTAACTTTAAAATTTATTTTGAGGAAAGAATGGACATTTTTAGACTCATATCCCATCTTAGCAATTAGCTAACAATTCACATAATTCAGTATAGCATGTGTTTCTCAGTACCCAGACTTGGATAGGTTACCAAATCTGGCCGATGATTGTCAAGTCTTTTCAATAGTGCTCTCTGAGTCTTTGCTGAAGAGAAAAAGTTCTGATCTACAAGATTCAGTATTCAATTTAATGTCACATTTTTCTATATGTAAGGCTGGTTCCATCATGCTTTGCTCATAAACCTCTTCCACTTCCTTAAAATAAAGAAATGGAAGAAGTAATATTAAAGTGACATGAAATGACTGAATTATAGAAAGGAATAACACACACTCCAAAGCCAGTATATGAGTACCTCAAAATTTTCAAATCAAGTCAATAATTTGTGTGCTCCTTAGTCCCTCATCCATAAGAAAAGGTGTTTATCACTTGAATATTCAATCATTTGTTATGTGTATCACCAAATTTCTCATCAATAATTGTTTACTGAGATGTATCTAGCGTAGTAATTTGGTCTTTAGTTAGCCTTACTGTTTGCTTCAATATTTATTTCATTTAGAATAATAATCAATAGAACAAAGCTGTTGCCTGCAACCATGCCCCCATGCCAATAGCATGCGAAATTGTCTAGTAAATGAAATAACCAACAAGAACTGTCAAGCTCCATAGTGTCATTTCAAATTAATCTCTGTAAGAAAAGCTAGGCTTTATATTAATAACAATAGCTGTAATACATATTTTTCCTTTTCTATTTCCTTAACAAAATGAAAAAGTGACAGCACATGATCTGAAATGCCAATTAATACAGACATCAGAAAATATCTTTTGAGAGAAAGATAAAACAGCTTTCTGTTGCTTATTTGTAGCGTAGTGTAAGAGCAATGCAGTAGCTAATGCACATAGCCATTATGTTGTTGAAGACACAAATATGTACTCAGTAGCAGGAAATCCCTGCCCAGCTGATAAGAAAGGAAGACCACTCTACATTATTCAAAAAAATTGTGAGGTTAAAATTGGATTATTATTCAGCATGCTTTAGTTTTGGAAATTCTATTTTATTTTTAACCCTTACAGAAATAATTCCAGGCAGATTTGACTTTTAGAATGACTAACCTATTTTAAGGAATAGTGATCTGCATAAGTGTGTATTGTTAGAAAAGAGTACAATTCTTCTATTTGCTCCATCTGAAACACCTATTTTTGAACTATTTAAAACAATTCTATGCATACATATTTAAAAAAAAATTATAATGGAAAAATATTGTTATTAATCCTCTGGAAACAAGTAGAATAAGTCAGTAAAGTTAATAAAGTCAGATCAATGATAAGTTCATATTAATGGGCTTTCAGGTTTGGGATATGTTTCATTTAATGAAATTGCCAGTATGATTGTCAGTAGTAAATGAATCATAAATAAAAGATATATTCCCTATGTGGCCTGGTGGTTGGAATTTAGCTCCAGGGATTAGATCAAATTAATTTGATACTGTTATTTCAAATACAACACAAAATCACCACACAGAAAGTGTGAAAAAACCTTTGCTATGTGCTAAAGAAAGCCAGCAACCAGAAAGACAAAGGGCAGATTTATTTGCTCTCTTCAGCAAAGTCAAAGAAATACCTGAAGTAGTGTAAATTAGACCTCAAAACAGTTTATGGACTGAAAGGAAGTTACAGTGGGAGTATGAGTGTAAATTACACATGGAATTGTTAATGGAATTCATGAAGTTGGGCAATTGTTTTTTTTCAGTTGTAACTTTTAGGGTTCCTTATTTTGCAGTTTGTGCTGATTTATAATCCACAGACTGTGTCAAAATGGAAGAAAGTTGCTCTGCAGGATTCCTTCTGAGAGCAGAAGTATCTAAGTTGAACTTGACATTGGGTGTATTCAGTGTGGTTTTGGAAAGAGTGTGTCATATATAAGAGATAAAATACATGGTTTGGGATTTTTTTTGTAGGTGCACAGGTGATAAAATATATGGTTCCTCTTATTTGCAAAGTTTTGTCATTACAGAAGAATTTTTATCATGATCTGTAATCTCATCAGACAGAGCAACCAGAGTTAATGCTAAATGATAATTTTGTTCCCTACATATACGTCTACTTTTAAAATATTACTTGCTTTCAAATAACATCTACATCTACATGCAGACCTAGTAACTCTTGAGTAACTATGAAGCATTATAAAGAGTTTAAGCATGATTTCCATATTGCTACATCATGATAATAGCCACAAGGTTGTTCATCTTGGCTGAGTAATATGAGATTCTGTGGTCAGAGAGATTGAATCAGCAGGGACTTCTAAGATTAATGCTGTCACATTATTCTTGGATCCAGCTATCCATCTGAAGGTTGTAGCAAGGCTGGTACTGGTCTCTTCTCCCATGCAACTAATGAGAGGACGAGAGGTAAAGGCCTCAAGTTGTGCTGGGGGAGGTTTACATTGGGTATTAGGAAGAAGTTCTTTACTGAAAGAGTGGTTAGGCATTGTAACAGTCTACCCAGGGAGGCAGTGGAGTCACCATCCCTGGAGGTATTCAAAAAACAGGTAGATGTGGCACTCTGGGACATGGTCTAGGGGTTAAGGAGATGTTAGACGAAGGTTGGACTAGATGATCTGTCCTGGTTTGAAGGACAGGTGGCCGTGAGGGAGGCAGGACCCTCCCTTAAGATGGGAAAAGTAGACCCTCTCTCTCCTAATTATTGTGATTTCGAATTAAAGGGCTCTCAGGTAAAGATATAGGAAATAGGAATAACAGTTCTTTACTAATATATATATATATGTATATCAACACAAATGAACAGCAATTAGCACAGCAATGGGTTGCAAAAGCAAGGAATCAGAGAATCGGTCACTTTGGGCTGCAGGCACCTTTCCCTCGGGTGTAGTGATGGTCTCAGGTCGGCAGGGGGCGCTGGAGGCTCTCGGCGGGCAGGGCAGCTGCGATGGCGAGCTAGCGAGGAAGAAGCGCTTTTGGCACGGATGGCTCAGCACGTGGTGATAATGGCGGTGAGAAGAAAAGGAGGAGAACTGCGTTTCACCCGAGAGTCTCAGCCACGGTGTTCTAGCAGCAGAGGCAGCAAAAGCCGAGGCGGTGGTAGAGAATGTGGGCAAGGGACAAGCAGGGCAGCTGGCAGACCCAGGAAGCGGTGCCTCCGCTCCTGACTGGGAAGGGGGGGGGGGGGGGGAGGGGCAGGGA
>JAVSBS010025459.1:0-10305 GCA_033124195.1 Coracias cyanogaster | reverse complement strand
TCCACGCTGCTGGGGATGCAGCCCAGGATGCCGCTGGCTTCTGGGGTGCACTTGTGCATTGTTGGCCCAAGCTGAGCTTGACTTGAAGAACTTTTAAAATTTTATCAAGAAGTTGCTGTTAAAAGCACAGCAGCTTTCCACTGCCACTATCTAGAACGTAAATAAAAACGTAAAAACCCCAATCAGCCAACAAGCCTGACTACAATTCCTGTGGTTTCCAGACAATAAATGCACTCCATTTTCCACTTACTGTAGTCATCAGATGCTCGGTGATGGCGGCCACCTCCTGCTGCTTCTGAAGCAGCAGTGGCATGCCCATCTCCAGGGCAGTGGCACCTCGTAACTGCACCTTATGAGCCGAATGGACCACCAGAGGAATGATCAACTTTGCCCACCTCACAGCCTCTTCTCCCATCTGGGCTGGGGTTTGCTCCACCAAGCTAGATCCGAAAAACAAATACAGGGGTTACAAATCTTCAGCAGCCATAATGCTCTGAAAGAATCTCCGTATCAACAAGAAAGGCTCTAGTTCAACATAGGATTTACAGGAAACCATTCAAAACATTTTTTTAAATTCTAAGCAACTATATTTTGACAGTTCATTTTAAACTGAGATGTTGAAAGTCTAAACTTCAGATAAACTCCCCCAGAAACTGAACAGACTGACATTTACAGTTGTGCTTTCTACTTCATCACAACTTCTTGGTCCAAAGAGCTGAAGTGAGAGCCTGAAAGGAACATACTATCACTTCCTTATCAGTGACCAGGTACAGAGCTTGCATTTTAACTACTGATTGAGTGTTCTTGGCAGTGCAGACCAGCTCCCACAGGCCATGTGTGCCCCAAACCAACGATTGTCAGCTCTTGAAAAGCCACCCAAACCCTGAAGCAGCAGCACAGGTCTGCACAGACTCAGTGTTCATCAGCCCAGTCAAGTGTTCATATTTTATCTATTCCCAAGCGCTTGGAGCACAGCATGATAAACAATTCTGTATGTTTACGCTGTCCAACACAGAAGCCAATGAGACTTTCAGAAACAGGAGTACCCAGAACACATTCAACAGGCCTGTAGGAACGAGCTTGTCTCCAAGTCATGGAATTTTGCCAAGTGTCATCTTTGGCACAGGTATGTCAAATCCTCATCGCTACAGCTTACGAAGGACCTGCTGTACTAAGAAAAACTGCTGCCTCTGAAGGAATTTTATGGAAGCCAGAGGACAGGCACTGCTTAACAGGATCTGCCAGCAAACAAACTTCTGAAACAGAACACTGTCCTATCACAGAGATCAATCGACCCAGGATCTGTTTAACGATTATTTCTAGGTACAACTCTTGCTCTTAAGGATAACGACATTCTTTCTCATAAACGCATACAATTATTTTTATATATATATATATACACACACACACACACATATACATATATATATATACACACACAGACGCACAAACGTAGAATCAGAGAATTGTTTTGGTTGGAAGAGACCTTACAGATCATCATATCCAGCCGTTAACCCAGCACTGCCAGGTCACCACTAAACCATGTCCCTCCACATCTCCACAGCTTTGAAAGCCCTCCAGGGATGCGGACTCTACCACTGCCCTGGGCAGCCTGGACCAGCCCCTGACAACCCTAGCAGGGAACACATTTTTCTTCATGTCCAACCTAAACTCCCCTGGCACAACTTGAGGCCATCTCTTCTTGTCCTATGACTTGCTCCTTGGGAGAAGAGATTGACCTCCACTGGCTCCACAGCCTCCTTTCAAGGAGTTGCCCAGAGCAAAAAGCTCTTCCCTGAGCCTCCTTTTCTCCAGGCTAAACAACCCCAGGTCCATCAGCTGCTCCTCAAAACCCTTGTCCTCTAGACCCTTCTCCAGCTTTGCTGCCCTCCTCTGGACATATTCCAGCCCCTCAGTGTTGTTCTTGCAATGAGGGGCCCAAAACTGAAACCAGGATTCGAGGGGCAGCCTCCCAGTGCTCAGTCCAGGGAGACGATCCCTACCCTCATCCTACTGGCCACACTAGTGCTGATCCAAGCCAGGATGCTGGTAACCTTCTTGGCCACATGATGGCTCATCTGCCAGCTGTCAACCAATACCTCAAGGTCCTTTTCCACCGGGTAGTTTCCAGCCACTCTTCCTCAAGCCTGGAGCGTTGCAGGGGAGTTTTTGTGACCCAAGTGCAGGACCCAGCCCTTGGCCTTGCTGACCCTCATCCCACTGGCCTCAGCCCATCGATTCAGCCTGGCCAGATCCCTCTCTAGAGTCTTTCTACCCTCAAGCAGTAAAGCTCTACATATAGAGCTCTATATAAAATATCTAAAAAGAAACCACTTAATAAAACACTAAGTTTTCCACCAAGAATTGTCTACTGAATCAACTGCAAGAGGAATTAGCATACAGTTCACCAAACTCAAGGAGTGGCTAAACACAAAGTAAATTGTAATATCCAACTTCTCTGCTACAGAAAATGGATGCACTAGAATAGCAAGAAAATAAGCAAGTAAGTACTGCTTTAACTAGTTCACTTTAAAATGGCATTCTTGGTATAGGTCCTAAAAAGCCTCCTTTGGAATTAAACAGTACCCTCGGCAGTGCAATGAGAAACAATGCAGGAACTTTTGTAAAGCACCACAGAGACATTTTAAAATAAAACCTCCTATCATGACTGAGGATTCTCAACCAGGTAGGTTCTGAAAACAAAAGCCAGAATGTAAGAACATGACTTGTGAAGCACACATGAGACTGAGGAAATAATTACTAGGAAATTGTTCAAAATGAAAGCAATGGAAGTTTATCTGAATATTGACTATTTTCTGCATCAAAATCAATTGTTGTACTACCATTAATGGAATATTTTGCACATGAAGCTGTTCAGAGGAACCACATGCAAAGAAACAGGAACACAGACAGTAGCTCACATAACTTCACTCCATTCTACTGACTGTAATAAAAAAAGCACTGGGGGAAAACAGTCTTGCATATAATGAACAAATTTTTAGTCCACTTGGTGTCACTAAGATTGTTTCAACAGTTTCCCCCCCAAAATAATGCATCTATTTCAACAATTTAACATTGCACGTACCGTATAATAACATTCAGTGCTTCATATTCAACCACCATAGACTGCACATCTCCCTTAGTAAGTATCGTTTCCAGGGTAGAAATAATATTTGACACCTGACGAAATAAGAGAAGAACCTTAGAGGGAGTACCTAAATAGAAGTATTTCCATGAGAAGGGCCTGGTATTATGACATTTCATTTCCCAGGACTGTGCCCTGTGTTTGGATCGTGTTTGGTCTGGTTTTAAGGTTAGAGCTCTGTCCAGACGGGAGTATTCACATTTCTCCCCTATGCTGCTTCACTGGTGTCTCACAGAACTGCTCACATTGCAGCTTCTCCCTCTAGAGGAGCTATAAAATGTTGGCTCTATTCCCTCTGCAGCTGCCGTTAACATTTTTTCCAAGAACTTAGGTCCCAGACTTGCCTGACTAATTTGATGGAAAACAGCCTTCAGATTCAAAAGCTACTGAGTGGTGAGTGTTTGCACAAACCTCACCTCCCTAGGAAATCAGGCCACAAAATAAAAAGGTGAATGAACGTACCTCTTTTTTAACAACTTCAGAAGGAAACGTTTGCTTAGCGATCACCCAAAGTGCCCGAGTGCGAGTGTTTTTGTCCGAAGATTTTACAGCAACACTGTTCACCGTTGAAAGCAAGTCCTGGATTTCAGTTGCTGAAAGCAGAAAGCGCAGCACTTAAAATTCTGTTTACTCAATTCTAATTGGCTTCTTAGCAGGTTTGGGGTCATTCCGCTCAGTTAACGCTACTATAATCCACAGAATCACAGAATGGTTTGGGTTGGAAGGGGCCTTAAAGATCTTCTAGTTCCAACCCCCTTGCCATGGGCAAGGGCATCTCCATTCAACTTGAAGTCCCAATGGACATAATTTAATGTCTTAAATGTTACTTTTTGGCAATTCTTTGGAAAAAATGCGTAAAAGCGCTACTACATACACCCAAATTCTACAAACAAAAAGGCATTTTTCATTCCTTTTCCATCTGGACATTGATTTTTATTACCAATTCCACAAAAATAATTATGGCACCTAATCACTACCAAAGCATTTAATGAAACTACAATTTAGCAAAACAGTATCAGCATGAAAAAAAAAAAAAAATTACAGTTTTTGGGTACAAGATGTAGTTAGTGAACCCATCATTCTGCTCATGCTAGAGACAAAACCACTGCACCACTTGGGAACTGTAAACTTTGTCAAAATTAAAGTATATCATAACAAAGAACTCTCGTATATAGAGATATGGGCACAAAGACACACATTACCAGCATCCACACTGAAGGTTGTTTGCTTACCTGATAATTCAGATATAATATTTGAATTAAAAACGCAGAATCCTAACGCCTGCAGCGCTGCATTACTTAGCTCTGGGTTTTGACTAGAAATGTGGGCCTGAAAAAAAAAACCAAAACAAACCAACCCACATAAAGTCTTTGTTTACAGAAGTAGCTGTGAAGTATTGTCTTAATACCAACACTCCTGCTCAATGAAGAGAGCTGTCAAAAGCAAATGCTGGATGAAGAATGCCCCCAGGCAGGAAACTCTTCCGGTTTACTCCTAATCAATAAAACAATCTGAGGTTCTGAAGACATTTTTGCTCTGTGATTTAGACATCTTTACTGAAATAAACTCTAAACATCTGAAGTTCTTTACTTTTTCACTTATATACCATCATTTGACTCTCCAGTTGATCTTAAAACATGTAAACCAGAATGGAAAAAAAAAAAGAGATGGCCAAGAACAGTCTCTACATTAATCTTCAAAAAGCGTTGACATTTACTGTGTATTCCAAAACCCCAAAGTGTTTCTAAAGGCAGACAGAACACATGGCATCTTTTCTGGCTGGAAGATCACCTTTGCCTGCATAACACTGACTGAACACATCCTAAACCCTGTATTTTATTCTATTTGTAGCAATTTTTAATAACATGGAAGATATATTTTTCCAACAAACCTTTACTGCTATGCCACTAGTCTGAATTCTTCCTAAATTCACTCAGATCTGAGTCTTACAATGGCCGATGACCTTGACCACCCACACATACCTCTGTCCACTGAAGCATAAAAAAAACGAATAGGAAAAGAGGTACCTTAAACACTTTGCAAAGCTGAGGAAAGTGTTTCCTGACATCTGCAGTGAATTTTTTGCCTTCATCACCAGTCAAGCGACTTAAGGAGCAGAAGGGAAAAAACAAGCAAATTTCACTGGTTAAACATGTTATAGTTGATATAACTTTAAATTTCTAGTACACAGTTCATTAGCTAAGATAGAATTTCTTTCCTTAGGAAGCTAAAACACCACACTATAGAAGTTAAAGAGCAAAAATACAAATCACCCCATAGTTAGTCTGACATATCAGTAAAATATTGTGTTCTAAAGTACACACATCTCAGTGCGGATAAAGGGACCAATGACTCATTTTCTTCTTAAGGAGCATAAAGATTATGGGATTTCAAGTTTTTGTCAACTTATAAAAAAAATTAAAAGTTAACGTGCAAACTTTAAATGACTGCTAAAAATCAGATAAACTTTCTGCAGAAATACGTGAGCTTAAACAGAACATTTCTCAAAAGCAGCTCTAGAAGGCGGGGTCTCCCAAAATGCTGGTTTGACAACTAGCAGCAATGACTTTGCAGGTATCTGAAGAACATCCATACAGAAAAGCTACACTCATCCTATAAAACTTTAATCATAAGTTTCACAGAGCAAAAACCAGCCATAAAGCACAACCATCCATTAAACAACCCGAGAAATGTGTTGTTGCTTAATGCTATCTTTAAGTTAGGCCTTCTTTTATTTTTCTTCAGTTATTAGCAGAAACTTGTAAGTGCGATCACTATCACTAGCATCTAGACAGTTACAGCTTCAAAAGTTATTACAGAACAGGGAGGCAGGAACTTGGAGGAGATACTGATGGAAAGACAGAGTCTTTGTACATGCTAACAAATCTGAAAGATCCGGGTAAAGAAAGAACCTCATAGTTAGGAGGTACCTTCCAGAAAGAAATGCAGTCAAGACAAGCCAGGATCATTCCCAACTCGACTAACCCAGCATTCCCAACCTTTCCAATCACAAAGCTGAGGTGCAAGTCTTTTTCCAGCTAGAAAAAAGCCACTATTACCTTACGTTCCTTCGCCCACCTCTGCAGTTTCCCCAGGAAATGTGAAGAGGCTCTTGGATGAGCAGACACCAAAAAGCCGCCCTCACTCCTTCCCTGTCTCTTTCCCCATCGCTCCAGGCCCGCACGCTTCCCGCGATCTCCTGCCCACAACCATGCAGCCCCACACCCTGCAGCCCGAATCCCAGGCCAGGCAGAAGCTTCCCTCTCCACCGGGCCGCGGCTGCCCGGGGCTCACCCTCCCCTGCCCCCGGTCCACGTGGGCCGAGCCCGCCGGGCCCGGCCTCCACACCACGTTTGTGTCCCTCCCCCCCAGCACCCCTCCGCGCTGGCGGGGAACCGCACAGGCTAAGGGCGGCCGCCACGCCCTCAGGCGGTGCAGGCGGTGGTGCAGGCCTCCCCGCTGCCCTCACGCTGCCCCGAAGAACGCGGCCGCGGCCCGTGCTCACTTGACGAGAGTAAGGTGAGCGTCGGTGAGATCCCCCGGTGGGGCGGCTGGGTCCTCAAGGGTCTCTAGCAAGGGCTGCAGACTGGAGCCGGCGGTGGGAGCGCTCGCGGTGGGAGCGCTCATGGTGCCGGGCGCCCTGTGCGGACTTCCCCCACAGCCCGGTGCCACAAGGCCGCGCTCACCCCGCACCGTCTTCCCGGGCAAAGATGGCGGCGGGCGGGACTGGCGGCGCGCGGGCCAGGGCTGCGGCCGGCGCAGCCAATGAGAGCGCGGGGGAGGCGGGGCAAGGCGGCCGAGCCGGAGGACATCGAGCGGCGGAGCGCGGAGCGATGGATGGTTTCCCGCGCCCGGCGGGCGCCGCCCCTCGCCGCTGAGTGATGACGGCGGCCGGCGCGCGGGGCGCGAGGGGCGGGCGGGAGCCGCTGTGTCCCCAGAGGGCTCCTTTGAGGGCGGAGGGTGGTCCCGGCGCCTCCCGGCGCTGCGCAGCGGCGGTCGTCACCGGTGACGGGAACGCGGGTGGGTAGGTGCTCGCAAACAATGGTTGTTGACATCCTGAAGGAGCCTGGGGAGCCGGGCCCAGCCGATGGTCCTAAACCTGCCGAAAAGAACCTGGAGGCACCACTCGGGTCACAGACACCGAGGAGCGAGGAAACCCAGGGAGAGGGTGAACGTCTGAACTCTAGGAAGAAGTGAGCAGGCGTAAGGGGCTTATTAATATTAACTTCTCCGCCCAGGGGAGGTATAAAGTTGAGCTAGTGAGGCATACAGTGCGTGACGCCAAGGGGGGCCCATGGAAGGGGGGCCTGTGGCAGGCGGGCTGAGAAGTCTGTGCCCCCCAAGTACTGCAGCCACTGGGGAAAGGAGGAGGGCCACAGCGGCCGGGAATTAGGATAAAAAGGGGACTGCGACACCCAGCAACCTTGCGAGACCCCCACAGGGATATGCCCATGGACTCTCCCTTTATTCAAGCAAAGTTTTCTTTTCAGAACTCATCTGTCTCCCTTGTGAACACTGGCTGCTAGCGAGGAGGTTTTCCACAGGCAGATGAGCTACAGCTCCGCAGAAAAATACCTGCGGAAACCTGAAACTCGTTAAGACTATTGTGGGTCTGTGCTCTGAAATCATAGAATCACAGAATTGTTTGGTTGGAAGAGACCTTCAAGATCATCAAGTCCAACCATTAACCCAGCACTGCTAGGTCACCACTAAACCATGTCCCTCAGCACCACATCTCCACAGCTTTGAAACCCCTCCAGGGATGAGAAATCCTCCACTGTCCCTGGGCAGCCTGGCACAGACCTTGACAACACTTTCCATGAAGTTGCTTCTCATGTCCAACCTAAATCTCCCCTCGTGCAACTTGAGGCCAATTCCTCTTGTCCTATCGCTTGTTCCTTGGGAGAAGAGATTGACCTCCACCTGGCTCCAGCCTCCTTTCAGGGAGCTGTTGAAAGCATGTTGGCCTCTCCTGAGCCTCCTTTTCTCCAGGCTGAACAACCCCAGGTCCCTCAGCCACTCCTCACAAGACTTGTGCTCTAGACCCTTCCCCAGCTTCATTGCCCTTCTCTGGACACGCTCCAGCACCTCAATGTCCTTCTTGGAGTGGGAAGCCCCAAAAAAATCACATCTACTCACCTTTGTTTGTGGGTTTGAAGAAGAAGGGGGCTATGACAGCAATAGCACTAGCACCTATGGCTGCTGCATGTCTTGCCTATAACGGAGAGAGTACAAAGTATGTGAAGGTACAGCTGCTTTGTATGTATCACAGAGTGAAAATGAATCATACCACATACACACCAGCTCTTGGGACTCCGGCAGACTCAGTGCTCCCACATGAATGATCACGTGATCCAATCTGCACAAGAACAAATGCAAAAGGTTTGGGGCAGGTTTCGGTGATGGTGAAAAATATAAACTTGCCAAAATGAATCACTTCAGACCAGGGAGCCACACAACAAGAACTTCACTGAGCTAGGTTAAACCTACAAGAAATTTGAACCTGTGTTGACCCGAGGAGCAGACGTGCAGGGAAAATGAGGAAAACACATTTGTAAATATGCAAGGCTGTGTGTGACTCCTTGCAAGGCTGTCAGGAGAGAGAAATTTTAGCATTTTTAATGAAGGACATGAAGGATTTAAGGGGAAGCTGGGCAAACAAGAGGATATCAAAGCATCTTGGCTTTCTAAACCTATTGCTCTGCTGAACTACCAAAAGAGTTCAACGTCACAGCAGCACCTTTGACTGCTCGTCTGCTCCTGCGAAGAGTCTCCCAGGTTCCAGCTCACTGGTCCCATTTCTGTGTTTCTCCTTTATACCCACACAGACCATGAGCCTTCACACCACTTTATTTCTCCTCACTATCCTTCTTACCCAAAACACCTCATCCTTTCCACCTCCTCTGACACGGCAACTAAGATGGCACTGGTAAATGACACAAGACTATGACAGATACAAGAGACGGAGAATGGAGCTGCAGCTGGGTACTGAGCTGCAAACCCAGCTTGAATTCCTTCTTTTCCCACTGACTTTGCACCTTTTGGGAAGCATCAAAGCACTTTACACCTCAGCTTCTCCCATACCAAAGCATTTAATACAGTAAACAGTTCAGAAATGCTCACAGGGCATGAACAGGCAGATCACTACTTTCATTTCTTCCCATGAATAAGCAAAGGGCACAGCCCTTTTTATCCCCAGAGCCCTTTCTGTCCCTCTGCCCCTCAGTGCCCAAAGAGAAGGACTCTCCTGGGCTGTGTGAGCAGCAGAAATGGACACCAGCTAACATGCAGTAACAAAACCTCAGAAAGGAGCTGGGGAACAAAGCCCAACAACAAAAGACTCCAGAAAAAGCAGCCATCAGCAGCTGTTGATTTGGAATCCCAACACAAGATCTGGAATCCCCTGTTCACTATCAGCTACTCACTTGTCTTTTCCTTGGTGTACCCATTCTTCCGCCAACTGCTTCCTCTCCTGGATGCTAAGGGACAGTCCTTCTCCTGTGGTGCCATTCACTGTTTCAACACAACACAACACACTTGCTGAGGCCTGGCCTGCATGCATTGGTTTTACTGAAGACAAGAATTGACACTTGTGATGACATTAAACAGAAATATTTTCCCTCCAACTCATTTTAAGATAGCATCTGCATGGGGTGTTACCATCACTAAATACTTGTGACTGAAACCCAGGTGTTTCAGGATCAGCAGTGGTGGGAAGGAAGAGGCAGAATCACCTGCTGAAACAGAGAAACTGTCCCCTAGAACCTTCTTGCCGTGAATACAGGAGACAGAACGCAGCTTGGTACAAGCTAATGTTCATTTATTCGATTGAAGGGTCTATCGCATAGAACGATTCATATTGCACAGTATGTCCTGGGTGTCTATTGTATACAATCATTGCTTTTTTATATGCTTAGATTGACTGCGTGCTCTAAACAGATTGGTCATTCGGACATATTCCACGTATACGGCAATACCTAATTGGTTACAACACATTACCACATTAGTATGTAAATATCAAACTATAAACATGTTAAAAGGAATCTCCTCACCGTAGCAACGCATTCTTTAGATTTCTTATGGCAGGGCGTTCTGACCTTATTTATATTAGTTTGGCACCATCTGCCTAAGTTAAAGACTTTATTTGTCTTTTCTAGCTG
>JAVSBS010025458.1:0-23614 GCA_033124195.1 Coracias cyanogaster | reverse complement strand
GGGTTTATCGGTTAGCTATATGTCCCCATCTCGCTCTATACCTTCCTCTACCGGAAGGAACAGTTCATGTGGCTTTCTCAGCACTGAAGCAAGCTTGAGGCCTCCAGCTGCTCTGGCAGCTCAGCTTAAGAGGCTGCTTTCCCAGCTAATTGCCGACTTCCTCTGCTGAGGTTCGTCATCTGCGTTACAGAAATAGCCATGGACTGCGCAGAGGCTTCTCAGCCAACGCAGCTCACAACTCAGCCTACAAACTTTCAATCTGAATGGAATCAGATGGCCTAATGTACCAGGTCATGACCTGCTCTTGCAGGCCTCTTGTGCATAGTTCCTATTTGGTTGTCCTTTTTCTTTTTTTCCTCTGGAAATTTAGGTCTTGCCTTTCCAGAAACCTGTAGTAAAGCCAGTGGGATTAATTGGAAATGAGATGAGATTAAGGAAAAGAGTGTGTTTCCTTAAATACAGGTCTTCGAAATAGCTGTTAATTCTCTTATGAACTGGTTAATGTAAGTAGTCTTGCAGATGACTGAGGAGGTGTCTATCCGAGTATCCAGTTACAGTTCCCAGGACAACACTTCATTCCTGCGTCCATACTGGGCGTGATTCCTGCGTCCTTACAGCATCTGTGACTTCTCATACTGTTGTGGTTGGCTGGTTCTGCTTCTGAAGCTGAGGAAGTGGGCGAGAGAAATGAGTATAAGTAAATGTTTGCTGTAAATAAAAATGTAAATATCCCCGTCCTTCTGGGGTAACCTTTAGTTCTGAAATGATTGAGAAAAGGCCACTAGAAAACTAGTATCTGATGTTTCTGTGAGCTTAAGTCTTTCACTGATATTGTCTTACAGACAGAAAATCACTGTGCCTTCTTCATCTTAAATATTCATAACTTTAATCCTTAGCTACATTACACTTTAAGAGCTACATTTGTTATCTAGTATTTCAAATGAGAACAGGGTTTCTAAATACACTTGCAAATAGGAAGCAGTTGATTATTAATCATACTGTATAACATTAATACATAAATAAAAGGCTAGTGACCTATCACTCTGCAGATCTCCAACCACGAGGGATGTGGATGATTAGAACAGTGTTCCTGGTCTCTCCAAGGATTTTGTCAGATAGTAGCATTCCCTGGGTACAACTGCTTTAAGGTTCAGGGCTTGGATATCAGTGAGTTTGCATAAGTTCTTATTACAAACAGAATACTGAGAGCTGTTCCAATTAATTTTTGTAATGAAATGAGTGTATCCAATACAACATGTAACCTCACAGAACTGCCAGCACTGCTATTGCTGTAGCCTTCCCTCTTGTAGGAGGAAGAATAAGTAAAAACGTAGTAATATTTAATTACGTGGTTTATTTTAAAGGGGATTTTTTAAAGGCTGCTTGGAAGACTGGGACCCTGTCTGACTACCCGATAGGAATCTCTAACCAAAGCATGTAGAGGCTTTGATTAGGTATCATGTGGCCAGTACATCTTACCATCTCTCTCAGCTTCCCAGGAGTGTAAAAATACTACTGGTAGCTAGAAAACCCCATTTTCAGTTGTGCTCTAAACCCATTGAGCCATAGGGTGTGGAATGTTGGGAACAGGGCTTTGTAGAGTGGTGTCTAATAGGGAATACAGGTACTTGCTACTTTTTTAGAGTAAACTAAACCTAAGAGGTCTAGAATCTGAAGGCAAACAATTGTCTGTCTTCTCTGCAGCAACTCACATGCCTTGTCAGAGCTCTGTGGAATTTTTCACTATTGGTTCGAGGACTCTGTCTTTAGCTTCCATTATGTTTTACAAAGATTTTTCTTTGCCTGCTAGTTCTGTAGGTCTGTTAGATATTAGTATCTGAACCCTTCTGAAGAAGGATGTGTACTAGGAAGCTCTCAAGGTTCAATCCACCCCAAGCACAGCTCTCCACGCAGTCTCACAGTGGCCATGGAGCCATCTCCACAAGGCTATTTCTACTCTCCCAGCCTGGTATGTGCAGGAGGCGGGTCACCCACCAGAGGATTAAAATTTACGTGGGCAGAGAAGGCGCAAGTTTCAGTTTGCTCTGCAGGGATGTAGAGGTGTGATAGTCCCAGAACAAGTAGGAATAGGGGTACTGGGTTTCCCTTTAATATTCTTTAAGGAAGAAAAGAAGGTCAAATACTATAGCAGTAGTGGAGGTTAAGGTAAAGGTGGTGGCAAGGTACCTGAGAAGACACCAGCCATTGTTAGCCCAGCACCTTGTGGGGCTGCTTCATTAATCTGTACTCATTACCAAAGAGTTAATAACCTTATACTGTACTAATGGGTGCTTGCCATCCTGTAGGTTTGCCTTTGGCTCTTAATGAGCCTGTACTTGCACAGTGAGCAGTGCTAAAGCACAGCAGAATTGGGAACTGCGGTTCCGCGAGGCTTTTCTTCCACTAAAACCTAAAATGGAGCCCAGGTTATGGACCTGCTGCTAAGTTTGAGGCAAATGCTTTCATGATTGAGCCATCGTTCCCTCTCCTGGGGTGAATCCCGAGCAGGAGGGTATAGCCCCACTGCCCTGTTGTGAAACACCACTGTGCTGACTTTTGGGGAAACTGGTTCTGCAGCATTCATCATGATGGGTTGACTGTCCCATGCTGTTTCTTCATTATGTTAAAATAACCACACTGCATAAAGAACTTCAGATCAACAAAACCACATCTTTAATAAAGGGACACCAGTAAATTAAAAACACAATTCTCTTTAATCTTCCTGATATTCTAAGAGTTGATAATAGATCTTAGAGAAGGCTGTGGAAACTCTGCTTTAAATGCAGGAGTAAATATCATGTACAAAGGTTAACAATAGTCATTGAGCCCACTGTAATGAGAGCAGGGCTGAAATTTGAAAATGGTGGTAGAACTGTGGAGTCCCAGAATCATCTCCGTAAGCCCCCACCCCTGTGATACCAGAAAACTGCATTTGCTTCATGGAGCAGAGCTAAAGTTGGCTTTTAAAATTCTGTAAAAATGAGGGTTGTAAGTAAAAGCTAACGATACATAAACAGCTGTCCATGTTCTTGAAACTCTGAGCAGTGCTTGTACAGTTGTAATACAGTTAAAAATGAGTGGTGAAGTCAAAAGCTGACTGGTCAGCTTTACAAAGACTGATTTCACCTCATGCAGTGAACTCCCATGAACCAGCACCAAACACTGTAGAGGACTGATACTGGTGAGAAAATCAGTCTGGCTTATGAGGTGGAGATGCTAGTTGTGAGGCCACAGGTTTTAGATGGAGCTTGTCTCTGTCCTTCATGCTGAACAGACTACCGAGAAGTGGCGGCCAGGACTCTTCCTAAAGAAACACTAATCTCTTAACTTTGTGCTCCTGTGGGAGCTGTGCTTGGACAAAGAGATGGTTCCTGTCTGGGGCCAGCCAGTTTTCCAAGCTGGCACTCTGCTGGGAAATTCCCCCTTGGCAGGGGAGGCTGGTTGGACATGGAGGAAAGGGAAGCATTCCAGATGGAGATGGTCCATCTTGGAAACAAAAGCTAATGCACTACCAAACCCAAAGACTTAGAAATGGCAGATAAAAGATTACAGTTGGGAGAGGAAAGCCTCGGAACCTGTACCAGGCTTTTTGCAGTGTGCAGGACGTTGGCTGTCGTGTGTGAAGTCAGAGCACTTAGAGAATGTTTTCTCTACAAAACCTTCCAGCTTATCTCTGTATACAAGTTATGTTTCTCTCCTGATGACAGTAACCTACTCCTCTTCAGAGCAATGCAAGTACTGAGCTGTTTAAAAGCTAGCAATCAGCCTTTCTCTGCATCTACTCAACCTCCCAGGTATTGAGTAATAAAAATCTGTTTTGTTGTCTTAGGTATTTTTCATGTGACCTGACATGTTGATATAAAGTGGCTCTTATTTTTGTATCTATGGAGATGTTTGTGGGATTTTTCCTCCCTTCTTTAAAGCAGGAAGCACTGGAGAGAGATCTTGGATGAAAGGGAAGAGCCAGCATTCAGGAGGTACCAAAAAACCTGGAAGAAGATGAAACATTTCAGTTCTGTCATGTGGAAGAAGCCACTTCTGAAGTCCCCTGCATTCAGACTGTGGGTCCTGCTGCTCCAAACCTGACAACATGTTTAGATGTAGTGGAAACCAAGCAGCGTGGTAGGAGAGGATACTGAAGCTGAAGGCTTTGGGATAGAAGAGGCTTAGGCAGAAGGGGAGCTGTGAGCATGTGTGAGGGGGAGAGGAGAAGCCTATCAGCAGGCTTGAGTATTTTAATATGCTGCCAAGTGTGCATCATCTGAATAACAAGACCCAGCATGTGACCTTCCTGTTGCAACCAGAGTGGCCTCGTTGCTTCGGAGGAACAATCTCTGCATGCTCAGCCAGCTTGTTAAATGACTGCTAACAAGTTTGAGTTGACTATTTATTCAGTCCTGCTGGAGAGAGTTAGTTAAATGCCCGAAGTGAAACCGCTTTCTTTGAGCTCACATGTCAGTTGAAATAAGACTTTTAAATTAGTAGCGCAGATGGCACTGACAAGGAAACAGCAACATCTCAGACTTGGAGAAGTCCCTGGATGTTTGTCCAAGGCCAAGTTTCTCTGGGCACACAGGCTGCCCAGTGGTGGCCGTGTGGGCTCAGGGGCTCGCAGCTCTTAAGGCTCAAAACCAGGGGTCCTCAAACTTCTTAAACAGGGGGCCGGTTCACTGTCCTTCAGACGCTGTCAGGGGCCAGACTACAGTTTGGAAAAAAAACAACGGGGGAGTCGCCCCCCTCCCTAGCCCTACGGCCACGCAGTCTGGAAAGGGTGGCCAGAAGGGACTGGAGGAACTTTGCCTCACCGGGGCTCTGGCTGGTGTGCGGATGAAGTGGCAGGAAGTCATCTGTGGCTGCTTGGGTTCCCCCCGGCAGGGTGGGGTGGCGGGGAGTTCTGTAAATACCCGCGGGCCCCTTTGAGGACCCTGACGGGCCGTATCCAGCCCGCGGGCCGTAGTTTGAGGACCCCTGCTCAAAACCCTGAGACCAACAATGTGGCAGTGCTCTGCTTTTTAGTTTTGCTGGTTATTTGCGCTTGCTGCTGTGTTGGTTACAGCCCTTCACAGAAGTGAAGTCTGGTGTCTGAACTTCCTTATGCCTGATGTGTCTTTAAAGAAACTGCAGAAGCTGTTGTGCAGCTGCAGGAATGAGCCTTCTGGGTTATACCGTATTGCTGTTGAAGTGAGGCTTCAAAAATAAACACTTGGAGGTGTCTCATAGGATGCTGAGATACTGTACTTAGTGCAGTCAGTACAGATAGCTAAAAATCTATGTGCAGTTCATTATTTCTTCATTGATTCACCTCACAGTGTTTTTCAGGCTCTCTGGGACTGGACTTACATCTTAAATCTGAGTACTCTTTCAGCTCATGATTTTGCCTCTAATCTTGAACCAAACGAACTTCTCCTCTTCCTCTCAGGAAGAGTGCAGCAGCTCGGTCTGGCTCTCTGAGAACCAAGTCCTTCCTAAGCTAGTCCTTTCCTGTAGAAGGATCTCAGTGCTCAGCAGCTTTTTGTGCCTGGGGCTGAAGATATAACTTCTCCCTGCTCCACCAAAAGTCTTCCTAGACCTAGATCAGACAGCCCATGTTAATGTAACTTTGCCTTTGTACCAAGCATTCTGTAAATGCAGGCTGAAAGCACCATGTCCTCTTTGCTGACATAAATACTTCTGTAATAACTTAGAATCTTAAACTATGCATTGTGTGGGTGATGTGCATCTCTGAGCCTAGTGAGAGCTGAGTACGCTGCCTACTAGGTATGAGGATGAGTGTGTGCAACACTGGCTGGAGGCTGAGGTCATCCTGATATTGGTAGCCTGAAGACATGTCATCATCTGTCATGAAACAACACAAAACTACCAGTGCAAATACAACACGCTACCGTGTTCCTCTCCTGCCTTCCCCGAGCTCTGTGCCTGACTGGACAATGTGTCAAAAATTACATGGCAGCTTCAACGAGGCTTTGCAGTTAGATACAGGTAGTAACTACTAATGTAGTGTGGTGTGCAGGACGTGGTGTGGTGGCACTCAGCGGGGCAGGTGGAGTCATGGAGCTCTCGGTATGGACAAAGCATCCCTTGCACAGCAGAACACATGACACTCATTGGGTTTGTCCAGAAACTTTAGCATTGGGGTTAAGAACTTCAATCACTTAACAAATAAAACTTGGGGGGGTTGTTATTCTCTAGATGCATTTCTTTGGGTCAGTGTCAGTAGTTCCGTTGTCTGTTTCGAAGTTTAAATTGTGGGATGTTGTCCTCACTGTAAGTTCTCAATCTAAGAAGTGGGCAGCCTACCTTGAAGAGGGATTCTTTTTTTTTAGTCCAGCATCTTTCAAAAGCCCACATTTATGTAAATGAATTTGCCTATACACCTTCCTCCTTCTCACTTAACTTTGTAAAAATATAAAGGTCACAGGCAAAGAAATGCCTAGCTTGTATTTTTGTTTGGCTTTCTGAAGCATTAGATTCAAATTTAACTATCGCTAACTTTTTAGCTTAGCATTATGAAAGCTTGTTGAAAGCTTGTTGATATTCTGTATAGCAGGTCAACTGTTCTCCATCCTACGCATCCTACATCCTTTTGGATATTTTTTTCTCCTTGCACTGTACTTAAGCTATTTCTTTCAGGATATGCAAATACACTTCTTGTTACTGAGCTGCACAGAAGTTGAAGGTACTGAAATCCACACCAGAATCATTTAATAACACGAATGCTACTTCTGCTTGAAGATTAAGTGAGCTCTTTGGTTAGCTGGTTAAGCTGTGCAGTGGGCATGGCAGGGCCAAGAAGTGCCTGCTCTGTAACTAATGCTGAAAAGCAGTTTCACTTTTTCCTGTGCTCAGAGCATTGCACAACTTTGTTCCACTTATTGAGTAGGTATCTGTTGGAGATGATGCCACAAAATGAAGATCAGCCTGCCTTAATGGCATATCAGGAGGGAGAGGTTCAGCAAGCCTGGAGACAAAAGCATGTCCAGGAGGTAATAGTTTTTTTTCTGAAAAAAACAAAGAAAAACAAAAACAAGATCCAAAATCTGCAGCAGTGGCCTTGGGAGCAGAATTGGGTTGTTTTGACAAGGCTTCCCATGTGTCATGGGGAAAATGCAGCCCAGTCTGGCAGGGGTGGCCAGAGAAGGAGAAAACTTGGGACTTGCAATATGTTGTAGGAAAGCAAAGAACAGAGAAATGTCTGATCTCTGTGAGGCTTGTGCAGATGCAGTATTTAAGTGGCAGTGAAATATTGTTGTACGTGATTTCCTAGAAGTTTCGCTCCTGTCTTTGCCCTCATAATGTACTTCTGGCAATGTCACGTGTCAAAGGTAGATGCTCTCAGTATAGCCCAATCTCTGCTCGTTTGCTGGCTGGATCAGGCGGAGCTGCTTCAGTCCAAAGCTGGGTTTTCAAATTACAGCTCAGAGGTTGTGCTCTGTGACTGCATTGTCCGTCACCGTCCCTGCTCTCCATCTCCACGTGGGACAGGCTGTATTGAACTGACACTCACCATTTGCCTGCTTATAAGTCTGTCTAGTAACAATCTCTAATAGTTGTGGGGTTTTTTTTTCCCCTAGGTAAAGGTAAAAGTCAGATCAATTTGAGAATTAAGAGATTTTATTTAAGCTGCTCCTTGGGTCTCCAGGTAGGGAGACGAGATGGTCACCAAACCACTCGAGAAAGCCCCCAAAGCGTAGCATCTCTTGGAGTGGTGAACCGTGCTTGCCTCCTGCAAGGCAGCGTTGCCCCTGGGGTAGAGCTGCTGCCTGGGAGAGGGGGACATGGGAAGCCTTTCCCCTAAGAACAAAACCAGATGTTTCATGTGGTTTGTGCTAGTATCAAAGAGCACTTAAGAATATTTTTAAAATTTTTTAATAAGAAAGTGGCCGAGTTCACTTTCCCTGTCAGGCTGTTGCTCCTTGCCATGGCTGCTTCTGCTGTGGCCAGTGGTGTGGGGTGCAGGGCAAACCTAGAATGTGATACATGTAACCTGCTCTGGGGGTGGTGGTGGTGGGGGGGGGGGTGTCAGATGGCTTTGGGGTTCTCCTCCTGCAGGTCTTGGTGCAGCTGGCCAAATCCAGACTAGTTTTCAGCCTAAGCTCCAGTAGTGCCAGCTGATGGCTGGTTTGGAGCTCATTTGGAGGGAATTGTACTTCAGTGACTCCAAAACTGCTTGGGGGATTAGTAGGTTGATGGGGAAAGGCTTAATTAGTGGGCGGGCTGTTAACCTACTTTGTAGGACAGCGTTTTCACTTTTTCTTGCATAAGTTAAATCAGTCAGACAGGTTCCTCTGGTCACAGCTCTCTCTATTAGCAGTTGGGTTGCAGGGAGAAAGGTGTCTTAACTCCAGTATTTCGTGTTCACCATTTGGTTTATTCTGTGGTGTGATGGCAAACTTAGACAAATTCCGTCTGCTGCAGTGGCATGGAGGAAAGTGGAAGTGCTGAATTTGTTACTTTCAAGTGTTTTAGCGGAGCTGAAGTACACGCTATTAAAAGATGATTAAACAAAGCTGCACAAACACCAGCTGGTTTTCTGGTAATCAAGTGCTCCAGCGTGGTTTGGACAGGCAGCGTAGGTAGGCTGTGTGATGGCAGAGCTCTTGGTGCAGTACGCCCTTCCTCGTGCGTGGGATGCCACTGGGAATATTGCTGGGAATATTGCTGGGAATAATGCCGTGCCCGCCTCAGTGCTGCCTGAATCTCTGCTGGCCTCCAGCTCCAGGGCTGCTGGAGCCAGGCGAGTGAGCAGCGGGCTCTAGGGGAGGAGAGACCTATTTTGGGGTCTGCATGTGGTATGCAAATGATGTTTTAATCAGTTCTATGCCTTCTGCAGCCTGATTAACCTTCGGGGAGCTAGCTGATGGCTGGGTGCGTTTTCGAGGCTAACAGCGAAGCATGCTCCTGGAGCACAAAGCTTGGTGGGGAATGGCCTCACTTATTGGTCTGGGAGTGAACTCAGGGCTCTCAAACCGTGCCACTAAAATGTCTGAAATAAAAATGTGATTGAACTTCTCCAAGGTGAGCAGGGAACCTTAGTTCATTAAATATGAGATTATTGCATGACTATTCCTCTAAGCACCTGTTTGCCTGTAACAAAAACAGGATTGAATGTGCTTCCCTGAGGAGGAAATACAGCCCAGGAGTTCCAGCACCCACTGTATAAGATTTGGGCTTGGTTCTCTAATCAGCTGCTGAGAGGTCCTGAGCAAGCTGCTGCTGCTGCTCGTGCCTCCATTCCTTGGAGGCCCTGGGTGTAACAATCCTGAGTTGTTAGGTCTTAGATCTGCAGGTAAAGATTGGACCGTGTGGAATGTGAACTTCCTTCTGTATGTGGTGGGAGGTAGTCTCCCAACTTGGTGGCCTTGGTCGTGTTATAGCGTTGCAGATCTCCTTATTTTACGATTCTCTCTGCTTCTGGAAACCTCTAGAGCTAAAATACTGGTAGCAGTAAAATGCAGGTGCGAGTCCTGTTGCCAGAGCTTTGAATGGTGCAAGACTTGACTGTGCTTTAGCTAAATAAGAATTTAAGTTGACATAAAAATGCTGTACTTGTGAAAGGTGACTTGACTTTACCCTGTTTTCTTACAGGCATCACCAACCAGAAATCATGAACTGGCACTTCCCACTCCTCTTTGTTCTTGGGACTTTAACATCTGTCTGTTCCCAGTTCAGCTTTTATCCTCTGGAGGAGCTGAGCTCAGATGTTGGAATCCAGGTCTTCAATCAGATAGTGAAAACTAAACCTCAGGACAACGTGGTTGTTTCTCCTCATGGGATTGCATCTGTCCTGGGGGTGTTGCAGCTGGGTGCTGATGGCAAGACAAAGAAGCAGCTGACAACTATGATGAGATACAGCGTAAATGGTCAGTGATGATGCTTTTGGGTGTGTTTTGTCATCATCTCTGGGCTGTTTGGAGGTGGCTTTCAAAGTGTGGTAGATTGCATCAGACGCCAGTTAACTCTGTTTACCAAAGCACAAAATGGACACCTTGGAGTTAATTGGCCATTTGAGTGTGGACATGTCCATGTACTTGAGCTGGCTTATAAACCACTTTGTTAATGACCTCAGGGCCCTGGCTAGAACTGCCTCCATCCTTGCAAAACTAATTTTCCAGAGCAGTCCTAGCACCAAGCAGGGAGGCTGTAGCACCCTGTTCCAGGGTGTTCTGAGCAGCTCTTCACGTGCCACTCCTTAGGTAACAGGGCAACCACACTGAAAGCAAAGCAAACTCCAGCCATACAACTGATACTCACTTTGATGCTCTTCAGCTTTGTTTGTGTGTGTTTCTGCTGTCAGGATCCCTCCATCTGTAGTTCTTGTAGGGCCCTCTTTTCCAAACAGCCGCTTCCGCTTGTCTCTGTGCCTGACACCGCATGTGTCTGTATTCCTCGGCCGATGTCTGCCCCTCGAGAGGGTGTAGGCTGAAGGTTCTCGCTGCTTTACTTGGCATGCTGAGTGGTTTTGAGTGTTTGTCACCAAGACATAACATCTTAGCGCCAGAATTCTGCCTTCCTTCCAGGAATAGGAAACCCTTCAAGAGGTAAGTGCACATTTAAATCTTGAGCGGTATTGTCATAGAATGTGTTGTCCTGTCTTCATTTGCTTTGCTGTTTTAGTTCTGGGTTTAAAGTACAGCAAAATGATGTGTCATTAAGATCTAAATATTGTAGATTGGTATCTCTTCATGGGATAATCAACTTTGGGGGATGTTTGAATGATGAAAATGGTTTATTTGGCCTGCGGACTTTCTAATCCTAGAAATTCTGTGTGAGACACAGAGGTTCTCAAACTCCTTAGAAGGTAGCCAGTACCGTGCCACAGAGCCTTGTTATGGGATGCTACCTGTCTCTTTGCACAAATCTCCTCTGCTCTTGTCCATGATTGCCTTACAGTCCTTTGGCAACTACAGCAACTGCTTCTTTGGAAAGGTAACAGTTGGGAAGTGTTTAATTTACCTTTAGCTGTCTTTTAATGCAATTTAGCAGCTGGAAGCAAAGAGGAGAGCCAGCATCATGAGACCAGCCAGCTCTCCCCGGACCACCAGAAAGTGCTCCGTGGACCACCAGTGGTCCACAGAATACAGTTTGAGAACCTCTGTTATGGTATGTTCTCCAGAGGAATTTGCCCATAATCTTGGAGAGTGAACATGTAGAAAGTCACACAAATGGTACCGCTAAAGACGTCATGACACGTGAAACAGCAAAGCCATCTGAGGCTTTTTCTTACGTGCAGCTAAGAGGATGATGCTGAACTAATTTATTCCCTTCATATCTTGTGTCTCAAGTTTGTCTACACAAGGAAGCGGTCTGGAAATGCTGCTGCCTGAATTGCGTTGGGAAACAGAAGGAGCCCGTTAATAACTGCTGTAAAAACAGCCACCCAAGGATCCCGTTCGACATAACAGTTGAACACAAAGTTGCCAGCCTGGCAATAGCTTCCCTGTGTAGACAAGTACTCATTCATAAGCCGTAACATTGGGGAGAGCTGGGCATGGTGAGCATAGCAGTTCTTCTGTGCTACCATATGCCTTCTCTCACGTGCAGCGAAGAAGCTAGCAGGCACTCGCTACGAGCTGCTTTCAGGTCCTGAGGATCTTGACTGTAAGCACCGGAACCTGCTGCTTTCCCTTTTTCCTTTTTTTCGAAAGGCAAGCTCATGTTTTAAAGGATTGACTGCTGCTTGTAGGTGGTTTAGGGCCTAGTCTTTAAGGAAACTAAGATGTGACTTGAACATTATTCTAGAAATCTTGACATCTTCCTTTGTTGCCCAGTAAATGGGAAGGAAGGATGGTGAGAAAACAACTTTTGCTTTGCACGCTGAGGTTCAAGACCACCTCCGTGACCCTTCAGAGCTGTTGGTTCAGAGCAGACCAAGCCCTTGGCTTTTGTTGTCACTGTCACAGAACCGATGGGTGACCTGGGCTTATATGATACGAAGTACATTTAGGAACAGCTGCTTCTGCGGAAGAGCATGGTTAGTAGCTCCATGCTAAGACCTGAACCTCAACATTATCCCCAGCACTGCCTGAGGATTCCCAGTCTGAGCAGACAGCTAGAGGGGCAGGAGGCATCACAGTGAAGGTCATGTTTTTGCTGGGTAACAGCATCCTTCAGATGAGAGATCAGAAATGGGTGTTTCAGAAGGCCTCTCAGAACCTGCTTTGGTCTCTGTCTCTAGTCCAGCACTTAATGCCAAACCTTTCATGTTGTTAATAGTTGCGTATAAAGTAACTGTTTGTTCATCACCTTGTTCTAAATTAAACTTGCTGTTCTTTCCAACTAGGAGTTGGTAAGGCGCTAAAGAAGATAAACAGGCTCATAGTCTCAAAAAAGAATAAAGACATTGTTACAATTGCTAATGCAGTGTTTGCAAAGAGTGGCTTTAAAATGGAAGTGCCTTTTGTTACAAGGAACAAAGAGGTGTTTCAGTGCAGCGTCAAGAGCGTGGACTTTGAGGACCCAAATGCAGCATGTGATTCCATCAACCAATGGGTGAAAAATGAAACGAGGGGTGAGTACTGCTGAGTGCATTTTGTGCGGTGGTGTCTGAGACCTGGGATCTGGGTGGAAATGCTGAGAAAAGATGGAGATGTAGAAAAAGCTCTGCCTACAGCTGGGAACTGTCCTCAAGCTGGTATTAGTGTGATGTTTTAGAGCTGGTGGGCTGGGAATCTACAGTCTTGTTGCCTCAGCAGATGTGCCTGTCTGCCCATGGGATCAATGGAACTTCTGCTGTTCTTTGCCTTCCTACAACTGGTGAGAAATCCAAGCAGAGTTCTCCTGGAGCTATGCTTTCTCAAACATAGAAGATACTTTCAATCAGCTCAGACATTTGGCTCAGCATATCAGACTTGTGGAAAGCTGTAGAGCAGTTCAGCTTTTGCTCTTGCTATCCTAAACTCTTGCAAGATACGGCCGTGTTCTTAGGAGTCATGTTTAGTGGAGGAGTTTTAATTGACTGTGCCCTGAGAGAACTCCTCGTGGTTCAAGCCTCTTGGCACCTAGTTGTCAAGCTATGCTGAAGCCAGAGATCATATTTTGCAACATATAGTCTGGGTGAACTACACGTTCGGTGCCTCCTGGGTGTGAGGAGTGTGGCAATGATGTTGGATGTGCCATTTGTGAAATGAAGCTGTCAGATTCTTTCTCTGCCACATCACCAGTTTTGCACAGCAACGTTGCAAGCAGCGTGTGAATGGGGAGGTGCCTTAGCAGCAACTATTGCCACCATAACATAGTCTGACGTCTGCTTGCATGCTGGAAAGGGTAAGGCCCTGCTAGTTATAACATCAATTAGCAAGATACGTTTGCTTTCCGATTATCCCAGAGGTTTACCTTGTGATAAGAATACCGTTGGCTTTGTGAACCTCAAATGTATTGACCCACGAGGAGCTGGCACACTTGCACATCAGAGGCCTGAAGTAACAAGTGCTTTAGGTTCTTAATGAACAGTTGGGCAGCGTTGCCACAGCAAATACTCAGACTTTCTGTGTTTCTTCCAGGTATGATCGATCAGGTTGTAGCTCCAGATGATATTGATGGCAGTTTGACCAAACTGGTTCTAGTGAATGCTGTGTATTTCAAGGGCTTATGGAAATCACGATTCCGACCTGAAAATACAAAGAAACGTCCATTTTATGGAGCTGATGGGAAGACCTACCAAGTTCCTATGCTGTCCCAGTTATCCATCTTCCACTGTGGTAAGCTCAGGAACTCCCATGACCACCAATGGCTGTAAAACTTGGTCTTTTCCTTCAAACTGAAGCAAGAGTTTGCTGATGTAGGAGGCTTTGTGCTAGAGAAGTCTCTCAGGCTGCTGAGGTGTGGGTGAGCTTGCTGTGCAAGGCATTTAGCAGCTGCTTAAGGTTGAGTACTCCCTCAAAGCATTTTCCTTATCCTGTTGTTTTTAAAAGGAAGATCTGAAGTACCCAAACTGAGAACTTTGCACATTACTTAAGCTTTGCAGTAAGAAGAAATCCTTATGGTTTAAGGGGTAAGAATAAAGGAAAGCTGCCAACAGAAGCAGAACCTTGAGGTTTATCTGGTGATGGGATGTGCAGGAAACAAAGATTGGAGTCAAATCAATCTGTATTTTACTTCATAATAAAGAAGTGGGACTTGCACAGTCCCCAGTCCAATGGGAGCCAGAGGAGCACAGAGTTAGTATGTTGGCTTCTCTCTCCAGCATGTGAACCTGCTCCTCGCATTTAAATTGAGTCACAAGTGAAAAGAAGTTCAGCAGGTTCAGCCAGACTTCCATCAGAGGCTCTGAGCTGACATAGGCAGCTCCATGCACTGACAATGTACTTCAGAACTTCAGTGTTACAGCCCTGTGGGGATTTTATTGGTCAAAGATTGAAGCTCTGATAAAAGAACATCCATCCAAGAAGAGAGCAGTGCTGCCTGGAGCTTGCTTCCATGTGTGCTGAACATGTCCTGAGATTACAGCTTGCTATAAATTCAAATAAACAAGCCCCACTGTGCCTAGTTTTACTGTCAGAAGGGCTCAACTAATACTAGATTCATGTCAGAAGCAAGCAGCTGTAGCTTTCTGTCCCTAGCCCATGTATTGGAGCAGTTGTGATGTAATACTTTGAGGTAACTACTGAAAGTGTGAGTTGGGGAAGATGAGGAAGCCCACTGCAGTGTAGACTGCTTACCTGGGGAGTTAGAAAGATTTTTGTAACTTCAGACAGGCTTTAGCAAGACTATGGTCTTAAAGGGCTTTGATTTTTTTTTTTTTTTTTTTAAATTGTGATGCTAGTTAAAAGTGGCAGTAGGTTGGCCTGTGTTTAATCTAGAAAAGCTACTGAGGCTAGAAAGGAACAAGAGAAGTACCATGGAGTTAAGACTTGCTTGAGGTCAGGTATCTCTGGATATCCTAACACAGGGCTTTCATTAATTTATGCTTGCAAAGCGATCTCTAAAAGCTTACATTTCTTAAGCATCTTAAACCATAGCTAACTGAAGATGAACCCCCTCCTGTTTGATACCCCTCGGGAGTAACAATAGTAGTGGATCAGGAAAGTGATGCTTCGCTGTTGGGCAGCTCCCCTTTAGTTACTGTCCTGTAGCAGGTTTGGGCGACAAGAATTCTCATCTAGGCCCTAGTCTGAGAGCCGTAGTCAAAATAAAAGGAAAAAAACTGCTAAGCTTGCCACAATTTCTGCAGTCTCAGCGCAACGCTGCTGGTTTTCTAGCAACACGAGCACAGTCAAGGCGGGCTGCGTGGCCCTGGCAGCGAGATTAAATGTTGAAGGAAGATGATGATTTTCAGTTTGGGCTGACAAGTGCAGACATACATGAAGAAAGGGGAAAGATAATAAGATCTTGTTGCTATCTAGAAACTTCCCCAGAAGCCCTGTCTGTAGTTCAACTGACAAGTTTTCACTTGAAACTCCTATAAAAAGCATTTGCTTCCCAGTCACATGCCAGAAATCCCACAGTAACCGAAGGGAACTTGGAGGAGGGGAGGGTTGCTCAAAGACAGTATTCCCAGCACTTGCTAGCTCACCGAGGCATCACTGTCTCGCTCCTCCTCATCTATCTGGCCTCCTGCACTGCCTCAAAGTGGCTGCTCTCCACTGCCTTGAAGAATTTAAGGCTGCTTCCTGATGAGAACTCTACTCAGCAGGGAGATTAAGTAAATACATCAGACTGCTTCAAGCAGGAGCTCTTCCAGTAACTCCTGGAGGAAAAAGAGTTTGTCTGTAAGAACCCTGCAGCTTGGAAAGATAGTCTGCTGCTTTTTCTTGCCTTTTTTGTTTCTCAATGCTCAGTTGGCTTGGGTACAGCTAAGATGTGAAGTAGAGATGCAGCCGATCAGAGCTGGTGACTTCTAAGGGAGCTGGCTTGGCGCTCTGGGCTGACGAGGCGTGTCTGGGAAACAGCTTGCACATCACACTCAAATGACTATTTGCTTCATGATGTTGTCCTGCCTGTGCTTGTTGTTGAAGTAGCATCTGTACAGAGCCCGTGCCACTTCTGAGGGGTCGCCTGTCAGGGGGGCAGGCAGCCTGTGACTCTCCAGAGTCACTTCTAGACAAGGACAGAGCTCTTGGAACAGTAGGTGTCTAAAGGTAAAATAGATTTCAGGCCATGAGAATTACGGCTCATTAGCTCTGCTTATTCTTTTTTTTTTTTTTAGGCACGACGAGCACTCCGAATGAGCTGTGGTATAACATCATCGAGTTGCCCTACCACGGCGAGATGATAAGCATGCTGATCGCTCTGCCCACCGAGAGCACCACGCCGCTCTCTGCGATCATTCCCCACATCAGCACAAAAACCATAGGGAGCTGGATGACGACCATGGTAGCAAAAAGAGTGCAGGTTATTCTACCTAAGTAAGTGCTGATACAATCCATTCCTCCTCCAGGTGATGTTTTGGGGGTCATATATGTGTAGCTCCTCTGATAGAGGAGAACTGCTTACTTAGGGCAACTTCCCTGTGTAACACTGATGCGTTTTTTTGTTTGTTCCCACTAGATTTACAGCAGTAGCAGAAACAGATCTGAAGGACCCTCTGAAGGCGCTTGGCATTACGGATATGTTTGACCAGTCAAAGGCAAACTTTGCAAAAATAGCAAGTAAGTTCTGTTGTACTTTTTTTTTAAGTATGGTGGTCCTTATTCATAGTTAATGGCACAGAATAAAGTGTTTTAGCAAGGCAGTTCTCTGGTCTGTCTTGGATAAGTGTTACCGTGACATTGGAGCCAGCCCTACTAACATAGGGACTACATTCAAAGATATTACTGGTAGTGGTCTGCGCTGCAACTTCAGGATTTCAGCTAAAACCTTCTGCTTTTATTAACCTTATCCAGGCTGGCATAGCTCCCAGCTACTAGGTACTGCAGGGCTCCTGCACCTGGTTTTCCTGACAGTTCTCTTCTCCTCGGGCTTTCCAGGAACAGAAGGTCTTCATGTATCTCATGTCCTGCAAAAGACAAAAATTGAAGTTAGTGAAGATGGAACCAAAGCTTCTGCAGCAACAAGTAAGTTACTGCTTACAACAACTGTACTGGTAACTGTCAGCCTCGGGAAAACCCTATTAGAAGGCTGCTGAGCAAAGAGAGCCCACGGTGAGACCATTGCAGGAGTGTGCTCTGACTGTGGATTTCATCAGCTGATTTTTCTGTAACTTCTCAGGAACTTGCCAATATTGATCAGACCATTGGCACACTCTTAAGAAATACAAGCAGGCTTGCTTCTAGAGTAGTGTCTTCTCATAGTTAACACTTTGCCACCTTGATAGCCAGCAACGTTGATGGCCAGAGAGGACTACGCTACTCCCTCCTTTGGGTGATAACCCACAAATTCTGGTTTCCTGTGGGTCTTGTCTTGTGGGTTTTTTTTTTCTAATGGGGGTTCTATAAGGATAACATGTGACCTGTGCAGCTTTCCATGTCCAGGTGGGCGTGTTGTAGGCATTCATCTCTACTCATGGAATTTTCTAGTATACACTGAGAAACTTCACTTTGATTTATGCTGTGCTGTGGTACTTGCTTGGTCTAACTTTAAACTTTCTGTCTCTTGCAAGCTGCGATTTTGATAGCCAGGTCATCCCCTCCTTGGTTCATAGTAGACAGACCATTCGTATTCTTCATCCGGCACAACCCTACAGGTAAGCAGCACTTGTAGGTGCTTTTTCTAAGTTGAAAATCAGCTACGCAATAGAGACAAGAGAATTCTGGAGCTACAGAGTAACTATTTTTTTTTTAAAAAAAAAAAAACAACCCTGCAAGTAAACTTTTTTTAATGCCTTAATATTAGATTATTTGATTTGGAATACAACTAGGAACTGGAAAAAATGTAAGTGTTGGCAGCCAAGTTCATGGAAACAAGCATGGCAGGTTCATGGGTACAAAAGAACAGCCTTTACTACTCCTAGTTCCTCTACGAGAGGAAAGAACTGTTACTGACAGTGAATTGGTGACGAGGATCCAGCTTTCTGAGGGACAGGAGAACAGGGCTAGGGCGAAGGCTGGAATGGGGGCTTCAGGGGTCTTTGGGGTGCTGCCCCAGCCTGCTGTGAACAGACGTGAGTGTTCAGATGTAGTGATTGTGGTTTCCATGTGGTGGGGGTTGACTCCTAGAGTGGAGCTCCTCTCTGAACTCTGAATAGCTCATCTGCTGCTTGCAGTGATGTGTGGATGGTAAGTACGTGCCGGGAACAGGCACAGCTGCGGGACCGGGGCAGAGCAGGCTCCTGGCAGCGGTTCCCATGCTGAGGCTCCACAGAGCAGCCACAGAACCACGTGTCTCTAGAAACACACGCTGGCCACCCATCCAAACATGCTCCACCAGGCTGGGATGAGGTGGCTGGGCTGCGCTCTGCAGGCGTTGTGCTGTCATGGAAAAGTTTAACTGCGTTTACAGACTGGTAATCCTTGTTTTTGTTTTGTCCCTCAGGTACAATCTTGTTTATGGGACAAATAAACAAACCTTGAATGTGGCAAATAGTTTCTTCAAGAAGTAAACAGACTGATGTGACACACTCCTCCCTGTTCCGTTAAATATTTTGTACATTACTCTTTGACTTCACTCAAGAGCTAGTTTTAACCACTGACTAGGTTTTGATGCAGGAGTCGACGTAGTTCTGGCTTTCTGGGGAAAAATACAGATGGAAACTGCAGTATCTTTTCAAAGTGTCTACAAGATTCTCTAAACTACTGAATGGTTACCTATGCTAACAAACTTCTGAGCTTTTTCTGTACCTACTAAGAAATTTATGTATGGCTTTTGTGAGAGGATTTTAACAAAGAATGATAAACGTTTCTATTCATGTTGGTTTCTTCTTGTGTGTGGAAAAGGTCTAATTTTGTAGATACCGTCTATCAAGATTACTTCTGGCTCTCGAGTATCTTGGTACCTGGATATTCTTGGTAGAAATAGATGAAAAGTTCTAGCGATTTTTATTTTATATAGTGCATGTATCACAGTGAGTTTTAAAACTAATGTGGTGTTAGATACGCATCGCATTGTCCTGTCTTACTGTAATGTAAACTTGTCATTGCTAGTATACACTTTCTATTGGATTTAAATTTTATATTTGTTTTTGTACAAAGGAAAAAAAATAAAACTGCATTATGAACAGTCAGTGGTGTGGGTCGTGGATGTGCTGAGGGGTACTTGGGTCCAGGACCCTGTGAAGTGCTTGTTTGAGCCTTCCTTCTAAGGGAGGTGACAGAAGGGTGGGTTTGTGGGATAATGCTTTGAGTGGTGTATTTTTGTTTACTGCCTGCTGCTGATTTCCTTTCCTGAAGTTGTTATCTGTACATTCGGAATGTGAAGAGCAAACACCTTGTATTTGCTATGCCCAAGTCACTGCTAAAGCTGCCATGTGAGGACACCTCAGTGCACCTTTGGGCTTCTCCTGCTCCCTGTGGGGTAGGTTCTGCACACACTGGCGTGTCTTCAGCCCCTCACAGAACTCTTCAAGAGAGAGGCAGTAAATCCCTTGGCTCCTCACAGATGGTTCTTTGTTTGTCGAGCCTGTTGTGCTGCTCCTGTAGCAACCGAGGGATTTGGACGGGGAAGGTCAAGCTTTGATATTAGCTGCTTCTCTTAAGGGCACACTGTCAGTGGGAGGAGGCTGGCTGAGGGTGCTCCCTGGGGAGAAGTTCCTGCAGCCTTCAGAGGACTCAGCCCTGCTGTGAGGAGATTCCTGTTGCATGTATGCACAAGCTGGAAGGTGAGTGAGCGTTAAGCCTCTTTGTCAGGTAAGAACGCATGATACAGGGAAAATGTTTCTAGCAGAAAACAGCTGGATGCGTGATGGATGGCCAGTCCCACCCCAGCAGACAACCCAGGATGAGGTCTCACAATATACTGGTGCAGCCAACACACAGCTTTGTTCTTCCCCTTGGTTCCTCCTTTCTGCCCAGCAGGAGAGTGGACTCTTCAGAGGGCTGCAAAGATGCTGAGGGGCCAGGAGCATCCCTGAAGAGGAAAGGCTGAGAGCTCTGGGGCTGTTGAGCTGGAGAAGAGAAGTCTGAGAGGGGATCTGATCAATAGCTAAAGGGTGGGGGGCAAGAGGAGGGGGCCAGACTTGTCAGTGGTGCCCAGTGACAGGACAGGGGGCAGTGGGCACAAACTGGAACCCAGGAGGTTCCATCTGAACAGGAGGAGAAATGTCTTTGGTGTGAGGGTGGCAGAGCCTGGCCCAGGCTGCCCAGAGAGGTTGTGGAGCCTCCACAGGTGATCCCATTCTCTATCTGCTAAGCCTGGCTGCTTTCCCTGGGGGTGCTGCAGTTTCTCCAGAAGCAGAAGTGACGCATCCTTGGGAAACTTCTGAGGTGGAAAGCCCTGAGAGACCATTCAGCTCTTCAGCAATACGAGACTAAAGCCCTGGCCTGGGAACAACCGTGGGAAATGCTTGTGGCTCCAATGGCTTTAGCCTAGAGACTGAGTAGGGAGGAAGAGTTTGGTAAAGTCACCATCTGCTTCCTGATCCAGGTTTGTAATGAAGAACATGGTCCTTCACCAAGGTATTACAGGCAAAATAGCAGGCTATTAAGCTACGTCTCAGCTTTGTTTTGCTGACTTTAGAGAGCTCTGGAAAGGGGGCTTTTCCAACTTCCACCTACCATTAACACTTCATGGTTTTCAAACCTTAGTTGCTGGATGGAGTAGGGAGGGTTGGTAGAAGCCAGATGCTCAGCCCATGGAAAGGGGTAACTGCTGCTCATCCTTTGGCATCGTGCTGGATTCCCTCTTCTGAGAGCAGCCTCTGATTTAAACATGACCGCACTGCCTCCCAGCAGCAGAGCGGGTTAATAAAGATGGAAAAGAGAAAGGAACTCCAATACCTCTTTGTAAGCAATGTTCTAAAATCCCTCCCTTGTGCTTTCCAGAAGGATAAAGCCCTTCACCTCAGCCCCATCCCTTTGAACTGTACCTCTTCACTAGCCACGCTCCTGCTGCCTGCAGTGCTTGAAGCCTGTCTACCACTCATCATTTCCATGATTTCTGTGGTGCCAGGAGGTTGTGACGCTCTTGTGTGCTGGACATGACACCCAGGAGGAGACAAGCCCCTGCCAAAGGCAGGAGGGGAGCCTGGAGGCAGGAGCCGCAGGGAGTGATGCCGTCTGCCCTCCTTCCTGGGCCGGTGCTGCAGCTGAGGCCAGACCACACATCTCCTTGCTCTCCATTTGTGATGGCCACGTGGATGCTAATCCCTGAGTAGATGACAATCTTCTGTGAGCTCTTGGCTAACGGTGCTTTTTGTGTGCTGCGGGGACATGGGCTGGTGCTGGGTGGGTGCTGCTGGCTCAGGGTAACAGCCATCTCAGGGCTGTGCTGTCTCCAGTCCCCTGTCCTTCAGGTCACCCTGAGCTTCCTGGGGATCCACCCAGGACATGGTGGGGATAACTGGTATAGTCTGGAATACCACCCTCTCTCTGGGATGTGTGTAAGGTATATAATGTTTCCATTCCAACACACCTGCCATGCATGCGATGAGCCAAGGATGACCTTCCCCAAGCCTCCCGTGGCTGCTAAGCCCATAGCAACTGGCTTGAACATTGGAGCTGGGCTCCTCCTGATGCACCAAGCTCCCTGTAATTAAGTTTGTGGAACAGGAGGAGTGAATCAGATGCTTTTCCTCTGGAGCACGGAGCTCCTGGAGCCTGTGGCTGTCGGTTAATGATGCGGGCCACGAGCCACCCTACCCTAGACCAAAGGTCTGGATATGTCTCTGTGGTTCACAGGCAGCATTTGTTTTGCTTCCAGGCTAATTTGCACTGGCTGGTTTGGGATGTGAGCAGGAGGTGGAGAGTGGGGAAGGCAGCGCTGTATCTCCTGTGGTATCTGACCAGCCTAGGCTCTTCCACCTTCCCAAAGTGGCTGAGGTGAGGACACTGCTGCTATTGGGCCTTGCAGGTAGGTGTGTGCCCATGGGAAGCGCAGACCCTTGTCACTTCTGGCCCTTCTCGCTCTGGCCGGGCCTGGCTGCCGTCCTCAGCAGCCGTCATGGGGCTTCTGGTGGACCTGGGGCAGCACGTGTCCCTTTGAGATGAAAAAAAAAAAATCTGAGGGGAAATGATGGAACTTGAATAGTTTTGTTCTGGTTTGGTTTTTTTTTTTTCCCCATGATATTTCTTCTGTTGGGAGCTCTCAGGGTGTTCTCTAAAAGCCAGGGTCCAGCAGCAAGGCCAAACGTGTGACTTCCTGCCCTGTTGGCATCCCCATGTGGTGGTCTTTCAGCAGGAGCTTCCAGGAGTGACGTCCCCATCCCCGGTCCCAGCGGAGTGAGGTGGGTCCTGTGCCCAAAGTGCCGGCTTGCTGCCCCAGCTGATGCTGGTGGGCCTGGGCGAGCAGGGAGAGCCCACATCGTCCTCTCGTGGCCATGGCTGGAACATGCACCCACAGCTCGCCCTGGGCATCAACGTCTTGTTTTGGAACCCGGCAGTTCTGAGCCTGAGCAGCACCTCCCAGATCTCTCACTGAGCCAGTCATGGAATCACAGAGACGTTCTGGCTGGATGATACCTTTAAGATCGAGTCCAACCGTTAACCTGGCACTGCTAGGTCACCACTGAACCATGTTCCTCAGCACCACATCTCCACAGCTCTGAAACCTCTCCAGGGATGGGGACTCCACCACTGCCCTGGGCAGCCTGGGCCAGGCCTTGACAAACCTTTTGGGTGAAGAAATTTTTGCTAATATCCAAACTAAACCTCCCCTGGTGCAACTTGAAGTCCTGTCCTGTCACTTGTTCTGTATGAGAAGAGCCCAACCCCACCTGGCTCCAACCTCCTTTCAGGGAGTTGTGGACAGTGAGGTGGTCTCCCCTGAGCCTCCTTTTACTTCTCCAGGCTCAACAACCCCAGGTCCTCTTGTGACATCTCCCTGTGAAGCCTGGGTGAAGACTCACACAACCTTGGAAGAAATGAACCTAGTCAGTCCCCTGTTACAGGAGCTGTCATCTTGCCACTTCATCTCAGAGCTGACCATCCTCAGAATCACATGAGATGAGAGGTCTCCTCATGAGAGGTGTAAAGTAGCGCAGGGCTGGCTTGACTTGCGCTTGGTTTGATTGCAGTGGTGGTGCAGATGGGATGATAGAAAAAATAGGTTGAGAAGGATGAGAAATGGAGAGAAAAAGCAGGTCATAAGTTTAGCAACTGGACCAAAAGAGGAACACCAGAGAAGGAAAAGCACAGTGACACAGGCGTGAGCTGAAGGAGGTAGGAGTGGGCAGGAATGAGGAGGTAAGAAGGGTGGGAGAAAGGTGGGCTCTGGAAATAAAGAGAAAAGATTAGGAAACAGGGAAAAGTTGAGGGCAAAGCAAAGTGTTTTTAAGAAGCATTTTCCAAACGTCAAGCTGGACCCTTTCTCCCCGAGTTGTTTTCCTTCTTTCTCCAGCAAACAGCCGGGAAACCCAGCGAGGCAGAAAACATCCCTCTCCTGGGGCAGGCTGGGGGACAGATCATTGCTGTCTGCTGGAGGACAGGAGTCTGGGGAAGCCTCATCCCACCTCCCTGGCTGCAGGTGAGTGACTTGGTCTGGGATGGTCTATCACCTGCCACCATGCCCCAAGAAGTTTGTCCTCACCTCATCTTGTAGCTCATCTCTTTGGGTGCAGCTCTGTCTGGGACACCCTGAGCAGAAATGG